>JBAMBL010000330.1:0-48817 GCA_037043405.1 Drosophila subquinaria | reverse complement strand
GCAATAACATAACATTAACATAGTCTGTAAGCTTACCGTGCAATAACTGTTAGCACTCTCTCAACAGCCTTGCTGAGAGAGCATATAGGGATACATAATAATTAATAAAGAGAAGCGAGATCAGTCTGGATCAAGCTACAAACATAAACGGACGTGCATTTGTCATTACTACAATTCAGAAGTGGTTTTACAAACGCTTACAAGTTAAATAGTGACTAATTAATTAAAGGCCGATCCAAAATATAACAATATTCAAGAACTATAATCATGGAAGAAATAGACATAAAAGACATAACTCTAAGTGAGCTTAAAATGTGGTGTGCCCGTTTAAACTTGCCAACACACGGCACCAAGGCTACATTAGTTAAAATTCTGAATCAAGTTCCGGCAACCGATCGTGGACTAAAACCAGGAGATAAAAACAGCAACGATGCAGAAAATGCTACTAAAAAATCTGACGCCACTCAGAAATGCAGTGACATTTTTAACGATGACAACGACGGCGCATACGCTTTGAGCAGCGGCAAGGCAGACGATTACAACAACAACGATGGTAACGACGAAGAGACTGGCGCCGACGCGGACAACGAAATTCTGCAGAACTTGCAAATGCTTATGCGCAAAGAAGATGATGAAAAAATGGCGGATTACCCAATAAATAAAGGAGGCAAAGACATCAAGAAAACAGTGCTGGAAAACGATAGTGAAGATAAATTCGATTCCGATATCAATGCCGATAAATTTCCAATTGATAGCTCAAACGCAAATAGCAATGCAGCCCTGGAAACAAACAGCAATGCAACCCTTGAATACATTGTTTACAAATTGCAACGCGAAAATGAAAAGCTTCGGAGCAATTCCTTTGATATTCCTTTTAACACTATCAAAGAATGTGTTCCTGAATACAACGGAGAAGACGATATAAATGATTGGCTGCAGTGTGTCCAAAACGTTCGCGAAGTGTTCAAAGTCAAGAATGACATCATGCGTCCACTCATTTGCAGTCGCATCAAGGGCAAAGCCAACTTGTGGCTACTCTCTAAAACTTCACTACTCTCAAGCGACATAGACGATATGCTCATGCAATTGAAGGCAATGTTTGGAAGCAAGGATAATATTCTAGAAATTCGCCGTAAGTTTGAACAACGTAAGTGGCAACATGGAGAACGGTTTGCCATTTATTACCACGATAAATTGGCGCTGGCGACAAATATCAGCATGAGCAGCGAAGAACTGGTGCAGTATCTCATCGATGGCATTCCCGATCTACAAATGCGTAACCAAGCAACGCTACAATGCTTCAAGTCGACCGAAGATATTCTACGTGCGTTCCAACATGTGGATAGACCCCGTCCACCATCAACTAAGATGCGTTCGTCCTCGGTTGAAGTTTCCAAAAACACAACGTCCAAAACTGAGTCAACTAAATCACTGGCTCCGGACCAGCGAGCCAGTAAGTGTTACAACTGTCACAGCGTGGGACACATAGCAGCTGAGTGCCGTAAGCCGGTGCGAGCAGACGGAGCCTGTTATGCCTGTGGGGAGTTTGGACATTTGGCTAAAGATTGTTCCCAATACAAGAAGCCGAAAGATATTAATAAAAATGAATATGTAAGGTATTATAATATATATTATTTTAACGATACTAATAAGCCTTATCACACAGAATGCCTCCTAGATTCGGGCAGCCCAATTAGTTTTATGAAGAAGTGTATTATTCCAACAGAAGCAAAGATAAATGAAGAAAATTTGAACAACAATTACTTTGGAATCAACAAAAGCAAATTAAAAATTTATGGAAAACTATTTTGTGTTATTGAAACGTTAAATAAAAATGTTAAAATCGAAGTAATGGTTGTTGATGACGAATCTACAGGGCATGATGTGGTTCTAGGCAGAGATTTTCTTAGAATTAGTAAAACAAAGTTGATATCGTTGGATGATGTTGAAATAATACCCAGAGAAAACGTGAAGTTCAATGTGGAAAATGTTGTGACCAATCCAGATGTTGAAGATGTAAATTTAAATGTGGAGCAGTACAAAGTTTTGAACAACGTAGAGTTAACCGAAAGTGTGGAGTCAAAGTTGAGCAACAAAGTTGAGCCAAAGCTGACTAACGACGGTGCGCCAAAGAAAATAAAACAAAGTATAAATGTAAGAGAAAATGAACAATCGGTGGAAAAGTATGAGTCAGATGATTTTGAAGAACAAATGTTAGCGATCAATGTTATACAGGATGGGAAAGTTGCTTATAAAGTTGGTGACCATATAAGCTATAATGTGAAAGAAAAGTTTGAAAATATGTTTGAGAAATATTACTTGTTACCTGTTAGACCAGCAGAACCAAAGACGAAATGCGAAATGAAAATATCAATAGAAAGTGATAAACATTTTAATTGTCCCCCTAGAAGATTGTCGTTTGCAGAAAAAGCCGAAGTACAAAAAATACTAGACGAGAATTTGGCTTTAGGATACATACGAGCAAGTGAATCAGAATACGTTTCACCCATCGTATTAGTTAAGAAAAAGACTGGTGAATTGAGATTATGTGTAGACTACCGCCGATTAAATAAGGTCACCATTAAGGATAATTATCCGATTCCCCTTATTGATGATCTGTTAGAAACGTTAGCAAATAAAACTGTCTTTTCCAAACTAGACCTTAAAAACGGCTTTCATCATGTATTCATGCATAATGATGCAATTAAGTATACCTCATTTATCACCCCTCTAGGACAATACGAGTATTTAAGAATGCCTTTTGGCTTAAGAAACGCACCATCTACATTCCAAAGATATATAAATAAAATTTTTGCCGATATGGTCAAGGACGGAAGAGTTGTAATCTACTTAGATGATATCCTAATAGCAACAGAAAGCGTTGATAGACATTTAGAAGTACTCAAAGAAGTTTTTAAACGTGTAGTGGAAAATAAATTAGACCTCAGATTAGATAAATGTGAATTTCTACAATCATCAGTGAAGTATCTAGGTTACACGGTAAATGGAGATGGAATATGTGCAAATGATAGCGGCCTAGATGCTATAAATTCTTTTCCAGTACCAACAAAGGTCCACGAAGTGCAAAGTTTCATTGGATTATGCTCGTATTTCAGAAGATTCATCCAAGATTTTGCTATAATTGCAAAGCCACTATATGATAGCACAAAGAAAGATAAGAAGTTTAAGTTCCAAGAAGTAGAGTTAGAAGCTTTTAATAAGTTAAAGAGAAAATTAGTAGAGTCCCCGATTTTATCCATTTATGATCCAAGAGATGAGACTGAACTACACTGCGATGCGAGTTCATTAGGTTATGGAGCCATTCTCCTACAGAGAAAGAAAGATACAAAATTTCACCCGATATTTTACTATTCTAAACGTACTTCCGAAGTAGAGTCAAGGTATCATAGCTTCGAGCTAGAAACGTTAGCGATAGTCAATGCACTGAAAAGGTTTCGTGTTTATTTACAGGGTATAAAATTTAAAATAGTCACTGATTGCAATTCGTTAACCCTCACTCTAAATAAAAAGGAACTAAACCCTCGTATAGCCAGATGGGCACTTGAGTTACAAAACTACGATTTCGATCTTGAGCACAGATCTGGCAAAAGAATGCAACATGTTGATGCACTTAGTCGCAATAATAATATATTAACAATAGAAACAAATACTTTCGAAGAAAATTTAGTAATTTCTCAAAGTAGAGACGAAAAGTTGAAGAAAATAAAAGAAATGCTAGTGGAAAAAGAAGACGAACATTATGAAATGCGTAATGGAGTCATATACAAAAAAAAGAACGGTGGAATCTTATTTTGTGTACCAGAATCCATGGAAGATAGTGTACTTTACAAGTATCACAATGAAATGGGGCATGTTGGGTTAGACAAGGTAACAGATTTGATAAACAAAAGCTACTGGTTCCCAAATATAAGAAAGAAAGCAGATATCCACATTAAAAATTGTGTTAAATGTATTGCATTTTCTTCAAAGTCAGGCAAGAAGGAAGGTTTTCTACACTCAATTCCGAAAGGTACAACGCCATTCAAAGTTGTTCATATAGACCACTATGGTCCTATTAATAGCAATGACACAAAGAAAAAGCACATACTCTTGGTAATAGATGCGTGTACAAAGTTCATAAGACTGTTTCCTACGAAAACGACTAGTTCAAAAGAAGCAATAGATGCCCTTAAAGACTACTTTAAGTCATATAGTCGACCCAAATATATAGTCTCAGACAGAGGTACCTGTTTTACTTCTAATGAATTCGAAACATTTTTAGAGTCAAATAACATCGATCATATTAAAATTGCCACAGGATCCCCCCAAGCCAACGGCCAAGTTGAAAGAATCAATAGAGATCTAGGTCCAATGATAGCTAAAATTAAAAATGTAGAGAAAAATGAGCCGTGGCACAAAGTTTTAGATAAAGTAGAGTTTGCAATGAACAACACCAAGAACAGAAGCATAGATGAATACCCCAGTGTAATGCTTTTTGGAGTCATGCAAAAGGGCGATACGATAGATACCCTAAAGGAAAACGTTATTGAAGAGAATGAAGATACAACAGTTAGAGATCTGGAACTCACCAGAAATAAAGCTGAAATGGTTCAACTAAAAACTCAGGAATATAATAAAAACTACGTAGATTCAAAAAGGCAAAAACCTAGGATTTTCTCAAAGGGTGATTATATTATGGTAAGAAACTTTAATTCACAAACAGGAGTATCTAGTAAACTTATTCCCAAGTTTAAGGGACCTTACGAAGTCATAAAAGCATTAGATAACGATAGATACGTGGTTCAAGACGTTGAAGGATTCCAACAAACTCAAATTCCATACTCTGGGATATGGGCTGTTCACAACATGAAACCATGGATTGAAGATAAAAGTAATGAAAGTAGAGATTCAAATAACGAAGTCAGTGAACGATATGAAAATATTAATAGTAACTTAGAAATGGAAAAAGAATTAACACTTAGTGAAAATGAGACTAACAATGATGATAATCAGCAAAATGTAAATAGTGATAATGAATCTCATTGTAATGAAAATGTAAATAGTGATAATGAAACCAATTGTAATGAAAATGAAAATAGTGATAAGAGGAAAAACAAAATTGAAAATGTACAAAGTAGTATGATAACAAGAAGTATGACAGCAAGGACCAGGAGTTCCTTAATGTCAGGACTGGCCGAGTTGTAGCAATAACATAACATTAACATAGTCTGTAAGCTTACCGTGCAATAACTGTTAGCACTCTCTCAACAGCCTTGCTGAGAGAGCATATAGGGATACATAATAATTAATAAAGAGAAGCGAGATCAGTCTGGATCAAGCTACAAACATAAACGGACGTGCATTTGTCATTACTACACAAGGAAAGAATCAGAAATGCATACATATAAATGCTTTCAATCTGTCAAAATCATGTAACTGCCCTCGGTTTATTGGTATTTACTTAAACATAATACATAAAGTTAGAGCGTAAGCTAAGGCTAATCAGCACTTCACAGAGATTTCGTTCAAATTTAAATTAACAAGCATGAGTCGGACTACAATCAAATGAAGTTACATATAAAGAATTCTGATCCATGCATATGAATATGTACATAAAACAACGCAATATGCACATTTAATGGCATTAACGACTGAGTCTCAACACGCAACAAACACGCAACATAACGAGCAACGAAATAAACTCGCATACTTACAATATGTACATATGTGTACAAATACATGAATATGTGGGCGAGATTGTGTAATTTACAAGCATTGTATTGTAAATTATTAATTAAACATTTTTGAAATACATTTGTGCAAGTGCTCAAATATTTATGGAATTTTTACATTAGGCTCGTAAAACTAAAAACCACTGTGCAAAATATTCAAATTAATCTGGTTACTTTAATTTAGTTTGTCACAGGATATCTCATGATCCTGTCACTATTTTCTACTTTCTAAGAAATTTTAATTCGCTATTAAAATTCTCATAAGTCGAAATTTTGGGTTTTTTCATAATTCAATTTATTTGCCTTCTTTGTATTCAGCCAATCATCAACTTGAATAGCTGATGCTATCAAAAGTAGTAAGCTAAAAATTAAAACACATTTATACTTTGCAACAATTTTAATCGCTCTGAAAAAATGATTAATTTTAGTTAATTTTTTAACTAACTAATTAATTTGAATAATTGCAATTCTAGCTTACGACTCAACCTGTAATTATTTATTTTTTTACCTTTTTATCATTGAGTCTCATTTTTGATCACAAAAGTTGTAACTTTAAATATTATCATAGAAAATAAAGGAATGTGCATATGTTTAGAGGTCCTTCTTGAATCGCTAACTAACAATATAACGAAACCTAAAAAGCTCTTGCCTGTAAACATAGCTTTTTGTCGCTTACGCTTATATATAAAAAGGCTCGACATGTATAGATGAACAAGTAACAATATAACTCGATGGCCAGAAAGCGTTTGGACTTCTCAAATAAAAGTTTATTTTGAGATGAATGAGCAAGAAGATTAATTAGGAACCTTTTACAGAATTGTTAAATCTATTTGTGATTTAGTTAGAGGTTACTCTTCGAACAGTGAAGTTAGGTTTGAATTATTGAAATACCTTCTGTATAAAAAGTACCGGGAAATTGTCATTTAAATTTGCCTCGAAAGATCTTTCGGTAAATTTTTTTATTTTTTAGGTTGGCACAACCTTTTTTAATTACCAACCGGAGTTTAGGCTCGATCTGTCAACTAGAGCCGAACTGTATTCCCCGATGAGGAATAGGGAATGAGGAATGAGTTCACACTGTCGTGACCGCCTAAAAACTGACGTGCAACACGATAATGCACTTTTCGCTTTTACTTCCATACTTCCATAACTCGAGCTAAATGAGTGGCAGTTAAATTAATAAACTTAAGATAAAAAACGCTATAAGTCGAACTTCCCCAACTCGAATCACCATTATCCAAAGAAAAGGTTCGAGCTATGGAGATATTTGACTTATAAAGCTCTTTTTCTTAAGCTAATTAATTTAACTGCCACTCATTTAGCTCGAGTTAGAGAGAAATTCGAGTTATAGAAGTTTGAGTTATGCAAGTTCAACTGTATTAAGCCTATCGAAATTTAGACTTTTTAACCGTATAAATAATTAAAGCAGCAACAAACACAACAGCAACAATAGCATATATCACATATGATAGCCATTCCAAGAACGTTGTTTCATGCGATTCATCCAAGGGATAATCCATGGCTATGCAGTTGAACGATAAGGAGCCACATCTTAACTGCCAGATATCATTAGTCACGCGACACTTGGTCCAATCGAGGCAAGGCTTTGTGTGATCATCCGCACAGAAATTTCGGCAATTCGATGAACTGAGAAGATTTATTGAGGTACCATTCCGAAACCAACACTGACACATACGGGTGCAGTTTGCCATGGCCAACGGAAAGGGCTTATCATTCACTTGGGCATCGCTACTCAGAACTGTACCCATTATCAGTACTGAAAACGCCCAAAGCAAATCGGGTTTAGTCATGTCGAGAGTTTTTATTGTGTTCTTTTATTGCTCCCAAATGTCATCCAGCACGATCCGAACTCAACTGAACGCAAGACATTTAACTCCACTTGAGAATTTGTGATTAAAAGCGAGTATGATTAATACATACTTAGTTAATGCTGAGCATATGGGTCAACGTCACAAATAATACTTATATTCCTGATATCAGAACTTATCTGTATACATATATAAAACTCATTCATTCTACAAGACTGACTGACAATGGAAATGCAACACTTATCTTTAGAGATACGAAATTCTATTTCTTACAATACTTAAGTAGTTTCTATTTATGACGAATTTATGAAGTTGAATAAGCCATTTGAATTAGGCGCTTTGGCATATAAGTCCAATGCGTGGGAAATTCAGGTCAAGGTCATGTGTTTAATCACGTTGTTTATAAAAATTTCTTCATTCTTTGCCCAAGCATAATTGAATAATAGGAGTAAAATATGTTTACAATTTTTACAAATACACATATCTCAGTCTCATGGTATTATTTTCATATTATTTTCCAGTTTTGGGTTGAGTTCTGCAACTGTTGAAGTAACTTTTCGATTAGCATACGAAATGGCGAAACTGAGTGGGAGGAAGGAGACGGGACGTCTTCTGGTTGTTGTAGCCACATTTGCTAGGCTTTTGCACATTAATTAGTTTAATTTAAGTTGAGATGCGACCTGTTAATGACGAGCAAGTTTTCTGTCTATTTGCCGCTCACACCTCTGCCCCCCTCAACACTCCATATCGTTCCTTTTCACTACCCTCTGCCAGGCTATCTGTTTACATTTTTGTGGGGGTCTTAAAAACTGCGCAAACTGTTAACGTGCGTCCATTTAACTTTGTAAATGCAAAGCAGAGGATGAGAGGGGATTCGGTTTCTGGTTTGCGGTGGGCGGAGGTCGGTGTTCTATAGGCAGTAGACAAAGGGGGACATGGTTCGCTGGTTCTTTGTGCTCGTTAAAAAATTTTCGCGTTTCATTTCATGCCGCCCAAAAAAGAAAAAAAAATAATCAACAACTGCCAAATGCGGTCGAGAGCAAAAGAAAGAGACTGAAAGAGAGAGAGAGTTACAGTTCACACACATTCACATGTTTGATGTGATGTGTTGTGTGGGACCATAAAAACCTGACGAAATATGTGCTTGCATTTGCCGTTCTACACTACATGCATATTTCGAGTCCGTTTTTCTCTCGCTTTTGGTTTATAACCCTTTAGAGGTTATTATGACTAACTGCATTTGTATATGGGGCATAACCGAATAACATTAAACAAGCATTTATTATATTCTAGTTTCACATATTTAACGTATAGTACCTTACATCTTATAATATGATTAGGGCCATATATTTTTACAAGAAATTTATTTTATAAAACATTAAAGTTGTAGAATACTGAATAAATTGTTTATAAAATTCCATTTAGATTTTGAATTTGATTCACGTCTTGCGTAGCGTAGGTTGTAGATATAGTTAAATGTAACAATGTGGCATACTAGAATTTTTTGGTGCTCATTGAAATTTTAAATTATGGTCAAATATCCTACAATAATTTCAAACGGTGTATTACACTGCGATCTCGTATAAAAATATATGGATTTTTACTTTTGGGCATTAGGCGCAATTATCAACATATTAAGCAATTTTGTTTCGGAAAATCTATTATAGCTTTGCTAATTATTGTCCGATTTTAAGCGTAGTACGCTCTAGCCGAAAATATTTTGGACGCTCGAAATGTTCGATGTTTTGAGGTCGGGCCTTACAGAATTCAGTGTGACAGCATAATACCAAAAAATCACTAAAAAGTTGAGAGATTGTTGGTTCTTTGCTGCTGTGGTCACACTGTTACGTCAGCTGTTCACAACAAACTAGTAAATACAATTTCAAACAATCAAACTGACAAAATGGACCAAATGGACTTGATCTGTGAAGTAGCAGCGACCAATACCATAATTTTTGGATTAACGGCCTATGCTCTGTTGTTAGAGGCGGAAGAGGAGCAAGAAAGCAAACCGCCGACATGTTCTCGCACGATGTGTTGCTCGCATCAAGACCGTCTTCAACGTAGCTCGCTTGACTAGCGTCCATGGATGCATTCGCTTCAAATTGAAGGTCCCAATTAGAACCCTCAGACATTAGTCCTTGGCTGGTAGACGGGACGTCATCTAATGCGCTGCAATACGTTCTACAATAATAAGTGCAAGCACAAAATTTGTATTTTATATTTTTTTTAATATTTGTTGTATACTATATGTACTTACCGCCTTTGCATCGAGAGCTCCGGCAAAAAAGCCATGTATGGCGCCAAATGCCATTCAACCGCTTCATTGGCCATGGGTGGCTGTGGCCCTACTCCACCGGCACTTCCACTCTTTGCCCGCTTCTTCTCCGACGCCTTATTGTGGTATTTGTAGCTGTCCCGAAGCGATCTCCATGCTGACTTGCAATCTTGTACTGCAATCAAAGTAATCCATTAAATATTGTCTCATAAACAGTCCAAGAAAACTTACCAGGTTTGTTAAGCGCCTCTGCAATACTCTCCCATGCACTTTTGATAAATGTCGCATCAAAATGCTTTCTATCGGTTAAATCCCATATGATTGGCCTCTCTCTCACCTCTTCAATCAGCCTTATTCGTTCCTCATTTTCGAAGACATCAATTCGGCTCTTATTTTGCTGCTTACTTTTTCCCGCCATTGTTGTTCATTGATTTCGAGCAGCCAAAACAACGATTCAATCGATGTTTTGAAAGGTCAAAATAAAGCTGCCATCTGTTGACCAAACAGTGTTGTAAAACGCCAGAAAATATTCTGAGCTGCCCATATTTAGGTACAGCGTACATACGTTTAGAAATGGCCTTACAAAATAATTTCGAGCATGTTTGCAACCCTTTTTTTTATATGAAGTTTTGGCCTTGCAAAAACATTTTCGGCTAGAGCGTACTATGCTTTAGAAAAAAACAGAACGTTTTACTCGTGAAAATGTCTAAGGGGTTTTAAATAAAACAGTGTAGGAATACATCACCAAAGGCAAAAAATTTAAAAAAAAAAATACGCAAACAAATTATTACTGAGCGCATGTATTTTTTTTTTACCGTAATTTAACATTTTGATGTGCACCAAAAAATTCTAGTATGCCAAAAAAATTGTTTTGACTATGCCTTCAACCCACGCTATGTCCCATTCCAGAAGTTTTATTATAATTTTTTTTGTAGCACAGTGTTATTGGCGCTTGAAGCAATTTCAGATATATATTTATATTTTTGAATCAAAATAGTAACAGATTTAAACTGAGTATTATGCTGATTTCGTTTTAGTTAAGATGCAATTTAAGTAAGCCTGATATTAACAGCATGTTTAATTTGAAACTATTTTTTTTCAATGTTTTACAAATATTAGATTTAAACGATGACTTTATATTTCTTTTACTTTCATAACAAAGAGTTGAAATTTAAATAAATTTAGAATTTCATATAACATCTACTTTTATTTATTATTTATTTGTATAGATATTAAGTGCTACAAGCTAACGCTCATTATTTATTGTACTTGTCACTATTATAAGCTTTGATTTTAAAATATTATATTAAACAATTTACAATTTAAAAAAGCAACAAGTAAAAAAGCATTAAGTAATATATTAACATAAGCCATATTAGCTTTAGTTGTAAGGCCAATTTCAATTTAAATTATTTAAATGACTTAAGTATAACTTTTTAAATTAAAATTTATAGAATAGAATATTAAAAAATATTTAAAAAGGTGTATTTATACGTTAACTTGTTGATTCGTTTGGTAATCAAGAGCATCTAGTGTTCGTACTTTGTATTTATTTAACTTAACATCTGCTTTATTTTTTTTTGTGATTATTTACACTCAAGCAAATAGCGCTTGAAAGTTTTTCTTTTACCCCGATGTATGTTAGTGTGTGTGAGTGTGTAATGTGCTGTGCTGTATTCGTCATGTGAGTTTGCATTTCCTGCCTGCATTTTCAGCCTGAGTGCCCCATGAAACACTCGCAACAGCGCAATCGCCCGCACTCCCCGTAAGCGTGCTCCCTTTGCCAGCCGTTTGTTAAACTTAATTTTACGCCTTTTTTACAACTTGCAGTTTTATGTTGTAAAATATGTACATGTACATGTGTGTAAGAGAGCATGTATGAAGCACTTGCACTACAAACACATAAACACACGTCGGTAAAAAAGAAAAAAAATTAAAACTGTTTCCGATACAAATAGGCCTGCAAAACTGTCGCATCATCAGAAATTTTATATATTTTTATGTACACAACCGAAACTGCATCATCATGGCCCAGCACTTATGGGACAACCCTAATCGCAAATGGCTGTAGGGTTTTTCTCCCAACTGATGACCTACACTCACCTGAAGCTGCGCTCGGAAATGTCCTGTAGTTCATTGTCGATAAGCTTCAGTGTCTTCAGACGCAATCCCTGGAATGTTTCATCATCGACGCTCTGCAGATGCGTATTCGACATTTCGATATAACGCACGCTGCTATGGATGAACTCTGTAAGCGATGAAGAGAGAGAGAGAGACAGAGTGAAGACAATTGAATGATAAAAAGAGACAATAAGTGTTGGATATATTGATGTACATCGGCTTTGGAGTAACGCAGTGACGCCGCCTTGGCCCATCCAGTTCATAATTCAAATTGATTTTAAACGGCATTTGAAGCGTTTCCCATAACCCGAAGGAGAAGCGATCTTACCGGGGACATGGCTAACGATGATGGCTTTTATTTTGGCAGTTTGATAGCAGGCGCGTTAAAGCAAATGGGTCATCAGCGAACGATTGCTCCACACAATGCACACACAAGAAACAAGAAACGAGAAGCCAAGCCACTGGACAAAACCCAACGGCCAGGACTTTGATTTTTATGCGCTTTTTCCGTTTTCCGGAGTCCCATGCTCGCCTCGCAATCTTTCACTCCTCCATAATAGGAAAACGGGCAAAGCAATTTAAAAAGGCACCTTATATATATATATTGGAAGAGTGACATCCCTGAGAGAGACAACAGAAGAGACTGTACAAAATGTATAAAGCATTAAGCAGAAAATACTCGTAGACAAAATGAAGTATATACATTTATTTAAAGCTTGTAGATGAGACAAATGTGTCTTGTTGTAGAATAAATAAATAAACAAATCAAATAAAACAGAAATTAAGGAAGCTCTGTGACACGACAGACTTTATAGACTATGAAGAAAGAATAATCCTTCATAAGCTGAAATTAAATTTAATGAAGCATAAAATATGCCACATATCAGACTACGAAAATAAGTACATAAAAAGATTCAAATAGAATTTGAAATTCAAATAAATAATTCAAAATAATTAAATAAATCACTGCGGACGGCAGTTCGCGCTAGTGACGAAAGCAGCACGAAGTGTGCGAAAGCGACTAGCATATATACACAGGAAGAATGGAAAATTTGCTATGACTGTCCGATCGGGTCGAGTTATAAATCGATCGAAAGGTATCAATTTAACTTACAAATGTGCATACTAAGACTTTAGGAAACTCACCTAGTTCGTGAGAAAAACAGGTGTAAGTGGGAGGGGCAAAATTTAAATGGGTGGAGCTAATGGGACCGTTGGAGCCTTTCTGAATATTTTTTTAATTTTTTGCTATTCTAATCAAAATTACGCGTCGAATGACACCTCGATCATCAAAATCCGACCGCTGGTTCAAAAGATAATTAATTTTGAAATTTTAAGTGGCCCTCCGAAAATAAGATGAAAAGTCAGTTTGTCTGTTTGTTTGTTTGTTTGTTTGTTTGTTTGGATCAAATCGTTGATTTAGCTTAAAAGTTTGAATGAGGACTTGTTCCCGCTCAAAAATCTAGAAACGTTTGTTCTACGACTTTTTCGAAAAATAATAAAAATTACATATAAATTATTTTAAACAAAATTTTAGCATTCGGCACTGCGCTAAACAGCGAGTTTTATTTGGTATGAAGAATTGAGACATTTTAGCGCAATGTGCCGAGTGCCAAAATTTTGTTTAAAATAATTTATATGTAAAACTTAATATTATTCGTCACAAAATTGGATATCAGAAATTTTGGGGCATGAAAATGTTTTCGTCACTAGACTTTTACCTCGTAAAGAGGTTTTTTTATGGGTATTTAATTAACTGGAATTTTACTGTAACATAAAATTGTATTAAAAATAATGTAAAGCTCAAAATTAGTAGTCAGTTCAAATAAAAGCATATGTTCCATCACTTTTGTTTATGTTGCTAGGCGTCTTTTGAACTCTTCGTGATGCTTTGTCACTAGTGTGGACTGCCGCCCACATTGATTTTTTTGGATTTATTTGAATTTTTAAAATATTGTTTACTATTTTCTTATTTTTTTTTATTATTTATAAATTTTTATATTGCGTTTTAATAACTATGCTCAAAGAATGAGATCTTAAAGAGTTATGATAACAGCCCCCATAACCGAATTTAGCTTATAGTAATGATAGTTAAACTAAACATTTAAAGTATTTTAATTTATTTTTAGAAAGCAAATAGCAAAATATCTTAAAGATAAAATAACTTATCTGTCAGTATTTAAAGTCTTTCTTAGAAAGAGAGTCGTTTCACATATCATCAAATCGAGTCTAAGAAAGACCAAAAACTGACAGATAAGTTATTTTCCTTTAAGATATTTTATTTGCTTTCTAAAAATAAATTAAAATATTTAAAATGTTGAGCCAATATTTCATACCTGTTAAATTTCGATTAGGATTACTAAGCAATTAGATTATTTTTGGAAACAATCGTATTGACTATATAATTCACTGTTGAAAAATTTGTGTTTATTTAATGATTACGATTACAAAAAATCAGAAATAATCTAAAATTATTACAATTGTTCAAAAATAATCAGAAAAAATAAAAATAATCAAAAAAAAAAAACTATTTAAGTATTCGGATTAAGTTAGATCTTTATTTGTTTATTTCTGGTGATTTTTGATTATTTCTGATTATTTATGACTATTTAGTTAAAATCAAATTATTTTAAATTTTCACAATCAAAGTAGCCAAAATAATCAGAAATAATCAGAAAAAATTCAAAAATAATCCGAATACTCAAAAAGATTTTCTTGATTATTTTTGTTTTTTTCTGATTAATTTTGAATAGTAGTAATTTTAGATTATTTTTGATTTTTTGTAATCGTAATCATAAAATAATTGGGCAAACCCGAAAAATATCGTAATTTAATCATTAGTTCGACTTTTAAACAAAAATATTCTAATTACTAATGATTATGATTACTAACCATTATTTAACAGGTATGCTATCATTACTATAAGCTAAATTCAATTATGAGAGCGGTAGTGGGAGAGAGCTTTGTCAAACGGGATTAGATACCACAACAGTTGAAAAAAAATGTTTGCATAATTTTACATTTAAGATATTTAAAATATATTTAAAATAAAATAAAATAAAAATATACATAAAATTTTATTTTTCAAATTATGTTTTTTATTTTTTGATGTTGTAAGAACCGATTTTTAGCGTTTGACCTTTATCTTACGCCCATCCGGATGCCACGCCTACTTTTATTTTGTTGTCTAAATTTGTTTTTAAATGTCAAGAATATATATTTCAAATTTCAGGCCGATATCTCACTTCGATAGAAAGTTACAGACTTTTGCCTCTAATTTTCTTAAAAAGCCATAGTTCATGGCTTCCTCGGCTAATTTCAGCGAATTAAAAAAAAATTGATTGGTTAATTAAAAAACAAAAATATTTATAAAATATGTTGCAAAAAGATGAATCAGAATAAGGCTCAACATTATTGGAAAATGTGTTATTTTTTTTGTAATGTCTTAAATACCTCAAAATACCTTAAAATACCTTTATCTGAAATCATCATGCTTCTCAGCGGAGGCTAGGAATTGATTTTAGACATATAGTTTCTTCGTGAAAATATCTTAGAATTCATCGTAGATTACGATGAACATATATACACTGTTCAGCATGCATCTGTCATACACACAGCTCACAAAAAGTTTTCAACCAATTCCAAAGGAAAACGTCATCAAAATCAATGCCTAAGTTTTCTGCAGTCGCCGTGTATTGACAAAGAACATAAAGAAAAAGAGAAAATGAAGATGATGGGGATACAATTGTTTGAAAAGCGATGCTTTCATTTGTTTGTAAAATTTATTTGAATAAGGAAAAAGTGGCGATTGAAATATAAATATAATGTAATAAAATTATTAGAATATCATATACGGAATCCGTATTTAATATAGGTGTTCAAAAAGAACAAGGATATTCTCCTCGAAAAAATTTTTTTTTCGTAGTTTGTTTAAGTAGACAAAAATATTTTCTTATTATTTTAACATTTTTTTTTTATTTTTTAACTCGATAAAAAAAAAATTAAATAAATAATATTTTTAGTATTTAACCATTTTACGAATTTTGTTCAAAATTCAAGTACAATGATGTTCCCTATAAATTTGGTTCATTGTGATCGGTTTAATTAGATAAGACTCTCGTTTACGAAAGTTATGTGAGTCTTACAACTGCGGGCACTACGAGGCTCCCTCAGGGAAAGGGGACATGAGTGTCGCAATTAATTTGCGATTCGCTGAGCATGTGTTAATTAACAATAGCGACAAGGTCCTTGGAGAGCGCCCGCGGCTCTCGGCGGAGCAACAGTGGACCGAGGAGGCGCATGGTGTCGCAACGTGTACTGTCGCACTTGTTCACATGGTGACCATGTGTTTTTAGCCTGATTATACGCAAAAGGTTCACCAAAGGGAATTTTCGTGTCATGCTTGTCAGCTTAAATTATGGCCTGACCTTACCTCAAGCAATGAGGCAATGCGGCACATTCCTGGCCACGCCTAGGCCGCCGCCTCCTTCCATCGCCTACTCCCGCACATAGACAAAAAGATATACATTTTTTGGAGTGCTGTGCTCCGATGAGGAATGAGTCCAGCCACACAGTCGTGGCCGCCTGAAAACTGACGTGCAACATGAAAATGCACTTTTCGCTTTTAATTGAAAATTTTTTACGTGAAGTTTCATTTATCTTTTTTGCTGATTTCGGCTTGGTTCGGTTCGGTTCGGTTTGGTTTGGTTTGTAGCAAACTTGTATGTTTCCATTGCTACATTTTTTTTTGGTTATTTTTAGTTAGCAGTTTGGCTGACGGCTTTTCAAAATACAGACACAGATATTGTATAATAACACAAGGCCAAACACATGCAGATTCAATGACACATCGCATACAATATGCATGTCTCTTACGAACATGCAGCGTACGTCGGAAAAGTCAAAGTGAAATGCGAGTTTAGATTGTCAGGTTGTCATTGATTTGGCCGTGAACATTTCGTAGCAGCATTTCAAACAGTTGACTGCACTTAAACAATTAATGAACAATTACTAAAAGTGTCCATATACATATAGACATATACATATGCACATACACACACATATATTTATTAATATAAATGTGTAGGCATAAATTAGCTGGAAATTGCTTTTAGCCATATCTAATTTCAATTTCAAATTACAACTGAATTACAGTTTGGCATTTCTACGCGAGGATGTGAATGCAAGGAATCGAGAGGTTTTCTTCTATGTTTTAAATCAATAAAATGTAAATTGATTCTAATTGGTTTTCATTTAAATTGAGGCAGTAATAACTGTCGAAATGTGCTATTTTGGTTATTGCAAAACTTAATTATTTATGATAGATTTTGTTATTATTTATTTAGAGCCAAGTTCGCTTGGAGCATTAATATAACTTGAACTATCTGGACACGCGCACACACAAACTTGTGTGAACTAAACGGCGATATACACAAACAGCTTACATCTTAATTACATATCGCATATTAATACAATATTAATCATACGCCCTGTTGACACGCGCAACGGGCAGCAAACGTGGCTAATGCATTGGCCATGCACGACGGCAACTTGGCCAAGCTGTATGAGTTTGTGTTAGTGTTTGTGTGCATATCTAAGCTGGCCAGCTGTTGTTGTTGCTTTTGCTGTTGTTGTTGTTGCTGTTATGAGTGGGCAACCAACACACAACATATGGCGTTAATACACTTCTGGACGTTGCCCCAAGGGTTGGTCAGGAGAAACAAGCAACATCGGGAGTACAGTGGCCGACAGTTGGTGGCATTTGAATGTCCATCGTACCTTTGGCTTGTATTTTATGGCCTCAAGTCAATTCTCTGACAAATGCCGAGCATATTTATTTATTTACTTTTGCTGCCAACGTCGCACAGTGGGGCCATTGCTCATTTTACGTTGCAAAAATCGTAACTTTTAAACCAAATGAGATAATCGAATAATTTTAATGGCATATGATAGATAACTCTTCAACCTATGAAATTAGCATTTAAAAAAGGGTGCCACGCCCCCTAATTACTTACTTACGGGCTATCAAAGTTGAAATTTGTGAAATTTGTGAAAAAAATAAATTTTATGGCACCTAAAAATAAATATTTTTTAAAATTTTTGATTTTTTTTGTTTTATTTTTAAGGTTTTTATATTTAAAAATTACTTTCAAAAGATTTGAAAACAATTTTTTTTTTTCAAAAAATTTTTTTTTGTTTTCCGGAGTGAATTATCAGAATTTCATATGTCGACTTGATTCCTATGACATCTATATGATATAGTAGTCCGATTTCAACCAATCTGACATATTATGAAGCTGCGATAGTCTTCTACATCCAGACCAAATTTGATTCAAATCGGACCACTATAATATATAGCTGTCATAGCAACAATCGGTCGAACTTTGAAATTGCGTGGGTGTTTTTATTGTGAGGCTGCATTAGTTTTTCCAACTTAACGTAAAGGGATGGATCCGGACGGGTATAAAACCATATATATTTATTTAAAGAAATGAATGCTGAAGCGTTTTAAAGTGGGTTAATCCCGGGACTCTCCTGGACTCAAAAGTTATCGTCTACCAAAGTTGAAAAATTTTCAAAATCTAGTGTTTTTTAAATTTAAATGGGTAAACTTTAAAAGGTTGTACTACCCACAAATTTTACTTGATCCAAAAATCCTTTTTGGATTTTCAATCTTTAAAGAATTCTCTACCGAATGCTTTTATTACTTTTTTCTAACGTTTACCCCAAAGAAATGATTTTTGCCAAGTTGTTCGGCCTGCGGCCCTGCAAAACACTAGATTTTGCCCATTTTTCAACTTTGGTAGACGATAACTCTCTTGTCTAGAATTGTCTAGCAGTACACTAACCTAAAAACGCTTCAGATATCATTCCTCTAAATAAATATATATGGTTGTATACCCATCCGGATCCATCCCTTTACGTTAAGTCGAAATAACTAAAGCAATCTTACAATAAAAACACGCAGCCAGGTAAAAGAAGAAGAGCGCAATGCAAGTTCATGCAAGTTTTTTTGATTTAAAGTAAAACGGTGGATCCGCATGGGTACAAACCATATATATTTATTTAGAGGTATGATATCTGAAGCGTTTTTAGGTTAGTGTACTGCTAGACAATTCTAGACAAGAGAGTTATCGTCTACCAAAGTTGAAAAATGGGCAAAATCTAGTGTTTTGCAGGGCCGCAGGCCGAACAACTTGGCAAAAATCATTTCTTTGGGGTAAACGTTAGAAAAAAGTAATAAAAGCATTCGGTAGAGAATTCTTTAAAGATTGAAAATCCAAAAAGGATTTTTGGATCAAGTAAAATTTGTGGGTAGTACAACCTTTTAAAGTTTACCCATTTAAATTTAAAAAACACTAGATTTTTAAAATTTTTCAACTTTGGTAGACGATAACTTTTGAGTCCAGGAGAGTCCCGGGATTAACCCACTTTAAAACGCTTCAGCATTCATTTCTTTAAATAAATATATATGGTTTTATACCCGTCCGGATCCATCCCTTTACGTTAAGTTGGAAAAACTAATGCAGCCTCACAATAAAAACACCCACGCAATTTCAAAGTTCGACCGATTGTTGCTATGACAGCTATATATTATAGTGGTCCGATTTGAATCAAATTTGGTCTGGATGTAGAAGACTATCGCAGCTTCATAATATGTCAGATTGGTTGAAATCGGACTACTATATCATATAGATGTCATAGGAATCAAGTCGACATATGAAATTCTGATAATTCACTCCGGAAAACAAAAAAAAATTTTTTGAAAAAAAAAAATTGTTTTCAAATTTTTTGAAAGTAATTTTTAAATATAAAAACCTTAAAAATAAAACAAAAAAAATCAAAAATTTTAAAAAATATTTATTTTTAGGTGCCATAAAATTTATTTTTTTCACAAATTTCACAAATTTGAACTTTGATAGCCCGTAAGTAAGTAATTAGGGGGCGTGGCACACTTTTTAAATGCTAATTTCATAGGTTGAAGAGTTATCTATCATATGCCATTAAAATTATTCGATTATCTCATTTGTTTCAAAAGTTACGATTTTTGCAAAGTAAAATCAGCAATGGCCCCACTGTGCGTCGCCATTGCCATCCATTTGCTTCTCCCATGCTTCTCGCTTTTCGCTTCTCGTTATCGTCACTTGCCAAGTGCATATTCAACTCACCAAAAGGAAGCAAATAAAAACATATTAACAACAACTGGAATAACAAACAGGACGACAGGACGAAAAAATATCTTTTACATACTTTCTATAAGCCATAAGTTAAAAGAGATAGATATATAAAGGAGTACAGCGAGTTTTTGACTTACCGAAAACTTATGTAAATTAACATTGATAAATAAATGTTTTCTTTTTTCACTCATGACAATAAAAAACTGATCATTTTTGAATTTGCCTTTGAATTTTGAACGAGGCTCTAAATTAATTAGTGCAAATCAAACAAGCAAAATAAAACTTAAAAAAACATTAATATGAATATATTGAATGGCATTTTGATCCAAAAAATTGCACAAAGAATGCAAATTTACGTACGTTTTGCCATGAACAAATATCTAATAAATGATAAAAAAGCTGCATTCCTTCTCATGTCATATTTGTTTTTTAGGGAACGATATCCATGACTCGAATTTTAAAGAAAAGAGTAACTTATGTTAAATTCGTTCGAAAATCTCATAAAATGAATTTAGAACATAAGCTTTGCTTACAAAAATAGCAACAGATTTGTAATCTGTCCGTAACACTTTGTGTGTCTATTTGTACCAACTTAAAGTTCATTGATTTTATAGCCTTTCCTCACTGAAACTACATTTCAGCATTTTAGCATTTTCGAAGCAAATGCTACTTTTTTCGTATACATTTCATATGGGAACTAGTGGTGGGGGAATAGTACATTTCTAAGGAATGTAACTACATTTTCAAAAAAAAATGCGATATTCATCGGAATTCAATCGATGTTTGGAGTTTTTTTTTAAATTGAGAAAGTACTATCACTGAATTTCTCAACTTTTGGCGCCAAATTTCAAACTGTAAAAAACTGTACTGTATTTTTTATTTAATGAAGAATTTTGTAATAATAAAATGCCGCATTTAGCAACAAAAGAAGTCAAAGACTGACCCCTATGGCTACATGAGTCAACATAACACGTTGTCGGTCGCAACAATCATTATTAATTCGTTATAGTTTCTTATTAAAATAAACTAAAAAAGAGTAAATATAAAAGTAGTGCTTATTGGTAAATATTTTAATATTTATTAGTATCTATTGAATTGTACAAGAAGTTTCTGATAAGGGCGCTACGATATGTTTTCACCAACAATCATTTATCAGAATCTAAGAATCCCTGACTCTTGCTGTAGTTGCGCTGAAACCATAAGTACACTGTCTTCAAATTTCGTTAATCCACAGACGATCCCAATCCATAGAGAGCTACGGCAAGCCCTTGTTCAATGAGAGCTCGTTAAAATGGTGTTTTCACTATGGGTTCCCTTTGCAATGGTTTATCTGAATGGTTTGCCAATCCGGAATAGTTGGATGATCTCCTAAACATCAGAGATTCTGTCCCAAGCAGCGAAATTTTCTTGAAATCCTTCCATTTGTTTTCTCGTATTTTTTAATTTCAGTTGTCAAATGAATTTGTAAACAAAACACAAATGTTTTGTAAATGCTAAATGCAAATGCTATGCTATGAGGACAGGCAGTTGCATACTTATCGATAGCACCGATATTTTTATAAAATGTACATTAGTGAGGAAAGGCTATTAAAATCAAGTATATCAGACAGTTAACAAGCTAACAAAATGATCGAATTTTAATCATTAGGAGCTGATTAAATTATTTTAGATTTCTTTAATGATATAATTATCAAATTTATGTACTGCATATAAACAGAACTAAATTTTGAAAGTGTTTAAGCCTAAGTGATATAAAATGTTTTAAAAGTATTTTTCACTTCCAGTAATATACATAAAAGATCTTTCCACAAATAGTGACTCACTTTGCTAATTAAAGTTAAGGAAACTCTATAGAATGAACTTCGCGATAATAAAAGTTAGGATGTTATATTTTATTTAGGCTTCAAATATTTCTTCGAGGTTGTAAAACCAACTTTTTAAAAATGTATATCATTTCAAAAACCCTCTGCCTTAAATTGGAGAAGTGTGACATTGTGTGTGTGTGAAGTGTGACGTCGAGGTGTTGCTTTAACGTTAAAATTCAAAAGCATCTGCACAGCTATTCTCATTCCTTTAATAGTGTTAAAGTGAATTTTCTTCAAATATATTCAAATGTATTAGGGTGTTCACTTTACCCTAGCAGCGTTGCAGATTGAAAACGTTGCAAGCTTGCTACGGGAACAGCGCTTTATGTGGAAAGCGTTGAACATATTCAAAAAAATGTAAACAAAAAACAGCACACTGTGGTTATGTGTAACGCTTTCCACATAAAGCGCTGTTCCCGTAGCAAGCTTGCAACGTTTTCAATCTGCAACGCTGCTAGGGTAAAGTGAACACCCTATATGTATATCATCTAAGTGTAATGCTTTGCACTGCAAGACTTATATGCCTCATCCGTCCTCACCCAAGACCTCATAATGTATGTGCTGATGAAGATTACGTCAGCTGAAAAGTTATTGTTTTTGGCCTGGCTTTCATACGGGAGGGCAACCGAGTGGACAGTAAGAAAATGTGGGCTTCATTTAAATCCATATTCTTTTGTCTGTAGGAGGAAGAGGAGGTGGAGCTGGAGCTGTAGCCAAAAGGATGACAGGACCAGGAAACGTGCGGCAGCTGTGCCAACTGCCTGCCTTCCTGCCTGGTTCATTGTTCGTTCATTTTGTTTCGGCTTTTCTTGCCTGAAATAGTTTCGGCATGAAAATTGTGGCCAAATCGAACGATGTGGATGCCTCTGTTGGTGCTGTGGATGCCACTGCAGATTCCCTGGGGGCGCATCAGAAGCAGCACTGGCCAAGCGTGAAAATGACCAGAAACATTAAAAATAAATCTAAATTGCACATTTTTGGCTTAAATATCATTTACGAACTGAGCACAATGGAAATTTAACTTTAAATTGCGTACATAAAGGACAAAAATGTTTTTTTTTTAATATTTTTTTTTTGCTGTCATGACACATTCGTTTTTGGACAGGCAGCTGCTTCGGCTTCGGCTTCACGTTCTCTTTTCCCTTTCCTGATCCCTCAACTTGGCCTTCTATTGCTGCATATTTTTGGCAACACAAAATTTGGAATTTTTAATGAATTTTAAGTCGTTGTCATCTTTGTTGCAATTCCCCTGAGTGTCCCCTCGTCCTGCCCCGCCCAGTTGCATACATATTTCTGTGTATTTTTGCGTGTGCGCTGAAAAGTATGCAATGTCTGCTGTGCCCGAAGTCCTGTGTCCCGTGTCCCCTGTCCTCTGTGTCCTGCATTCGAGAATGCCTGTTACTGTGGCAATTCTAGGCACATGATGACCCCTCCACCTCAACATACCCCTCATCACCTTCTCTTCCTTTTCTGCCCACAATGTCCAGCTGTTGGCTGTTTTGCGGGCGTGGCACGCAATTAGCCCGGCTGTCAAGCAAAGTGTTTTTTCTGGTAGTCCGCCCGCCGCCTCAGCTCTTTTTTCCACATTAGAATTGCTAATTGCCAAAAGTTTTCGGCAGCAGTAGGAAAAGCGTTTCTTCAATGCAGTTCACCGACGTAGAAGACATAAATTGCATTCAAGTGAGACATTTGTTTGAATATATTTTGAAGAGCAGATTGTAATTGTTAAACTTCTAATGTTCAATAGACGGGCACTAGGAATGCGGAATGTGTGCCACAGAATGCCACAAACTGCCACAGATTGCCACTTGGAATGTCTGGACACAAGAAATCAGAAAACCTGCTTTGCAATGTAATCAGCAAATAAAATGCTGGAGATACACTTGAAAGTTGGCTATTAAATGAACAATTTTCAAATTTTATTTACACAAAATATTTTTTAAATGTTCATATATTAAAAATAAGTGTGATAAAAATTGCAAGTTTGATCAAATAAAAGTTAATTAATGAAATTCATGAGTGTTAAAAAATACAGTCAAGTAATTGTTTTGTCAAAATAAAATATACACATTGTTCAAGCATGAACACAAGGGCATTTAAAAACAATGTGTCCCGAAAACACCGATCGAGTGACGGGACACTGAAATTTGACCTAAGCTAAAACACACACAAAAATGTAACACAAAATGCACTTGTAGTGCATTATAATAAAACTATTTTTAGACGCATGAGAACGGCTGAGAGGAAAGATAGGCATGTGTGTACACCACACGCGAACCCAGCTATCTGGGGGTCCTTCCAATGACTGGAAGGAGTTAGACATTAAGATTTTCATGTTAGTTTCGTAAGGCTAAGATTTTAAGAAATAAAATTGAGTTCGTAATTTGTACTCAAACAGCTCAGTTGTCCATTCATTTTGGTCCTTCGAGCATTCTGTTGTTTTCCCCCACCAGTGGTAAGAAACACAGAAATAACAAGCGGATCAGTCGAGTGCACTCGACAGTAATATACCCTGGGCCTAGGCTTCGGCATGCCGAAGATTAGATGCACATGCAATTCTCGTACTTATCCTCAAATATCGACCTATCGTTTTTGTGGCAGCTACATACATGTACAATAAGATAAGTGATTTAAACCAATTTTAAAAATAAGAAAATAAAAATAAGAAAATAAAAATAATAAAAAAACAAGCGGATCAGTCGAGTGCACTCGACAGTAATATACCCGTGGCCTAGGCTTCGGCATGCCGAAGATTAGATGCACATGCAATTCTTGTACTTATCCTCAAATATCGACCTATCGTTTTTGTGGCAGCTACATACATGTACAATAAGATAAGTGATTTAAACCAATTTTAAAAATAAGAAAATAAAAATAAGAAAATAAAAATAATAAAAAAATAATAATTAA
Organism: Drosophila subquinaria; assembly: GCA_037043405.1. Taxonomy (NCBI): domain Eukaryota; kingdom Metazoa; phylum Arthropoda; class Insecta; order Diptera; family Drosophilidae; genus Drosophila; species Drosophila subquinaria. Next base: position 23,905 of record JBAMBL010000330.1, on the reverse strand, counting down.
AAATCATTTGCATCGACAGAACCGGGACTCGAACCTCGGTCTCCCGTTTCGCCTGCCGAGCACTTATCACTTACACCACGCCGCAACTTGGATTGAACATGACAAATTCGATAAACATTCTTGCAGAGGGAATGTTAAATGAATTAATTGACCATTAATTCTATTCTATTTATAGAATTGCCATTAAAATACCTCGGACAAAATTGTTAATATCTTCACTATTTATGGCCCAATCGGGATGAAAGTTGGTGATTAGCTTCTGGGCATGATTTCACATCCGTTGATAAAAATAACTTAAAAGCCAAAATAAAAGGTGCTGTCAGTTTTTTATGAATTACGCCCCTCACAGTGGGCGTGGCAAAATTTTAACATAAACTTGTTCTGCCTGACATTATAGGGAGTCTTCATTCCAAATTTGGTGGTCCTAGCTCTTACCATCTCTGAGATCCTTTCGTTTACACGGACGGACGGACAGACGGACAGACGGACATGGCTATATCGTTTCGGCTGTTGATGCTGATCAAGAATATATATACTTTATGGGGTCGGAGATGCTTCCTTCTGCCTGTTACATACTTTTGAACAAACTTAATATACCCCCAGGGTATAAAAACCAGCGCCTTATAGTCTTGTGTAGCTAAAGGTTGCTGAATAATTTATGTAATCTCTGTTGTGTTCAATAAATGAACACAGAGTTATAAAATTGTGTATCCGAGGAAGAAGCCGGATCACAAAAATAAAAACCTTTGTTCTCCCCCATCAGTGGTAAGAGACAAGGTATAAACAAAAAATTTTTACTAATACTAAGTTATAGTTAAAGTTGCGTTTCCGAGGCAGACATCGGAAAATTATTATAGCGTTTCTGAGGCTTTACATCAGAAAGTGAGTTTTTTTTTTGTATAATGTACATATATATAAGGTGCGTTTCATAATCATAAGACACCCCATTTTTTGTTAATATTTCAGAGAATCCATTTTTTATCGAAGTTGTTTTTTTATATAATATTCTTAGCAATAAAACCAACAAGTTTTAGTAGAATTTAGGATCGTTAGTTTATGCAAATAATATTAATTAAGGAAAAAGTAATATTTGGGCGTTTCATAAATATAAGACACTTTTCAATAATGATTTAACAAATTGATTCATTGGCAATTCTTTGGGATTATGTGCAGAAATTAAACTTTTTTATAGTCAATGGGATCACCCCAACCTTTAGCAATACAAAAAAATTTGTTTTTCATCGATTCGTAAAACTTTCTAAAAAGATTGGGATCCAGCCTACCCCATTCGGTCATAGTTGCCGTCTAAGGTTCGTCAATAGCGTTAAGTTTTCGTTTTTTCATCGTTATCCCGTCTTACTTATCTACTCCAAACATTTTTAATGGGATTTACATCCGGGGAACATGCCAGGCAGTTCACTGTTCGGATTGAACAATCAGTTAAAAAGCGTTTTTTTCTCTGCTAACATGAATGCGAGCGTTGTTTTGTTGAAAAACAAGAGGATCTCCACTGTTTGCTTCAATATAAGGAAGGAGACTGCTTTCTAATACACGAATGTACTTCTTGCTCTTCATTCGAGATGATATAAACCGTAAATCTAACATGGCTTTCGATGAAAAAGCACCGTTCACCATAACAGAACCGCCACCCATATTTCGTTTAGAAAAGTAAATTGGATCCTTTTAAAAATCGGTCCAATAGAATAGCGAGTCATCAGGACCATCAAGATTCTTCATCTTTTCATCAGAAAAAATAATTTGGAAAAGAAAAATTGTAAATCAGAGGAATTTAAGGACCAGATTTACGTCTTGATGTGTTCCTGTGGGTAGAAAGATGATCTTCCTCAAATTAACGCCGCGCCTGCTTGTGACGTGGCATAAGATGTAGTTCTTTCAACATTTTCGAGAACTTAGTATCCTTTCTCAGCTGTAGGGTGCAAAAAATCGTGGTTTTTCATGCTTTCTTGCCCACAGACGCGACCAAACTGGAGCAAGAAACGGGTGAGTATGACCTTTACCAATAATCTTTCAGAGACTTAACGTATAAAGCACAATTGTTTTTACCAGTTATCTTCAAATTAACGATATTACTTGAATTCTATAAAAAAAAATCAGACTACGCATCGAATTCTCTTAATTTTTCGCGAAATTAGAGATAATGATATGTAAAGGTCTATAAAAAAAAAGAAGCAGTACCAGCAGCTACAGCAGCAGCAGCAACTACAGAAGCAGCAGCAACAACAACTGTAGCGGCAGAGGCAGAAGCAGCAAAGACGGCAGCGCAACTACAGCAACAGCAGCAACGACGGCAGCGCAGCAACGACGGCAGCGCAACAACAACAACAGCGGCCAAAACAAAGACGTATGCCCGAAACTACCCTAAAGGAAGCTGCTCCTGTCCAGCAAAGGGATACACCAAGCCTACAAGAGGCACTGGAAGTTTATCCAAACGCGGGACCACGCCCTCTCACAATAGCTGAGTACAAGGCCAGGCAGCGACCAAAACCCGACAAGAAAAAAAGAAAACGAGGCGGGAAGTGGGCAAAACTGCTCCAACAGAGAAGACTAGCTAAGGAATTACTGGAGACACAGGCAACGGAGGAGGAACGACAACGCTACAAAGAGCGTCTAACTGAAATTAACAAACAACTTCACACTTGAGCGAAGTAACGCAAAAGAAGCTGCTATATTGCAAGGCCTCTTTTGCCCTTAATTTTAAAATTCTCTCAGTTGTTGTGTCCCCACGCAAGCTGAAAACTACTAAACTCTGTTAGGCTGTTACTAAAAACATATGATTGGCAAAGATTGTAAGCCAATCATATGCAACTAATGTAAGTGGGTTTCTATAAAAAAAAAAGAGAATAAATAGTCAATATGCTGACAGAAAAAACTATTAAGTTTTTGACGTTTCAAGCGTCGTTAGTCGAAAAGGTAGATAAATTAGAAGAGGGAATTCTTTCCAGGGACTCGATCCCGATATTAGAAAATATAAAGAAAGAGTTTTGTGATAACCATAGTGTGCTGCTGAAAATTGGAATAGTTGATCATGACTATTTCAATAAACGGCTATACGATAGTTTCGTGTTCCAAGCAGACATTAGATCCTGGAACTCAAACAATTCATAAATATGACGACGATCACAAACCTTCGTGTTCCAAGCAGACATTAGATCCTGGAACTCAAACCCTTCACAAATATGACGATGATCGCAAACTTGCGGATGAAATCGACAAAGATATTGAACAACTAAAAAAGTATCTGGACGAAACATTTATGGCGTTAGCTGATGCTTGCACTAAAGATTGCAGAGTCAGGAGAAATAAAATTGAATTCCTGTGGAATGGGATTTACAATAAAGTGCAGGAGTTAGCGAGCAAAGACATTGAATGCTTCGGGAACTTAGAAGAGTTAGAGTTTGAGGTCAATAGTTTAGTAAAAGCATTAGCCGACAAAATTGAAAAAAAAGAAAAAAAGGTAGTCGTAATGGAAAAAACAGAGGATCTTCCAAAGCTGCCAAAAATTAAAGTGCCCACCTTTTTTTGGTAAATCCAATGAATGGGACATGTTCTATGAATTATTCATGGAAATAATTCATAACAGAGAAGACCTCAGTATGTCCGCCAAATTTAATTATTTAAAATCGGCATTAGGGGGTGAAGCCAGAAGCATGGTATCACACTTGCTCATTGGCTCTGTTGATAATTATCATACCGTTTGGGAACTCTTAGCCAAACGGTATGAAAATAAACGGAAAATTGTTTCTGAACAACTGAATCGTTTGAGTGATTTGCCAATCCTGAACATTGACTCAGGGAAATATATAAAGAATTTTATTGATAGCATTAATGAGGCTGTCCATATAATTAAACTTAAATCCCACTTGACGAATGAAGTGGAGATAATATTCGCTCATATTATTTTGAGGAAATTTAATAAGGATACATTGCAGCTGTACGAATCTCATGTCAAGAAGACAAAAGAGATTCAGTTACTGTCTGATGTATTAGAGTTTTTAGAGCAACGGCTAAGTTCCGTAAGCTCATTTAAAAGCGAGGACAAAAAATTATCAACAAATTTTTCAAGTGATAAAGAAAATTGTCCGATATGCAAAGTACCAGGGCACAAGGCGGTACAATGCTATGAATTTAAAGCTATGAGCCCTATTGAAAGAGGCGAAGCAGCTAGAAAAGCGCAATTATGCACAAAGTGTTTAAAATACACAGATTTTAAAAGTTGCTCTTGCGATTACTTATGTACGATCTGCAAGAAGCCACATAATACAATGCTTCATTTTCCAAATGAAAACCCGGAAAATGTTAACACTTGTGTGACAAATGATCAAGCTCTGTTAGCTACAGCAGTAGTAAAGGTCAAGTCAAAGTGTGGGGATTATAAAACACTAAGAGCATTGATTGATAATGGATCACAATGCACAATTATTTCAGAAGAAGCAGCTCAGATTCTAAATTTAACTAGAATAAAAGCAATTACTGAAATAAGCGAAGTTTCAGCACAAAAGGCAAGTACATCAAAGTACAAAGTAGGATTGTGCATAAAGCCCCTAAACAATAAAAAAGAGCCATTCAACATAGATGCAATTGTATTGCCAAAACTAATGAAAGCTCTACCAGTCAAAGCAGTTCAGGTTAAAAAATCAAAGTGGCGAAGCTACATACTAGCTGACCCAAAGTTTGATAGACCCAAAAGGATTGACATAATTATTGGAGCGGATTTATATGCTCAAATTATGAAAAATGGGGTTGTTAAGATTGATGGATTGTTGGGACAAAACACAGAATTTGGATGGGTTGTATCCGGAAATACAAAATCTAAGAGAAATGCAGTTATAGCTGCGACGACTATAAAAATCAGCAGTTTAGGGCGATTTTCGAAAAGAGAATACAAAGAAGCAAAAATCTGAAAAAAACATTTAAGAGAAACCACGCGAAAAGATAAGAGTGGTAGGTTTATTGAAAAGATTCCGTTTAAAAAGGAAACAGAACTTGAAAATTCAAAAGCGCAGGCACCTGAGCGCTTTTCCAATCTAGAGAGATTGAAGCAGGAGCAGAAGAAGCTGGAGAAGGATATATTGGAAAATTACAGCCGGAGAGAATTAAGCAGCGAGGAAGAGGAAGAGGAGCAACAGGTAGCCTCAAATACAAGTGCTAAGGCCAAAGAAGAGGTGAGTCCTAAAAAAGCTCTTCAAAAGCTCACAGATGTTAAGAAATCTGATTATCTGTTGAGCAGTTCCATGTGGATGTTGACTGAGGAGCGCAAAAATGAGCTACCAAAGCAACGAGATAGCAAATTGGAAGAACTTGATACCAGCGACGTATCAGTGAAAATTATCATAAAGCCCTCAGTAGTAACGCCAACGCTTTAAAAAAAGATGGGACTGAGTGGCGTTTTATTCCCCCGGCAGGACCTCACTTCGGAGGTATTTGTGAAGCTGGGGTAGAATTAATGCAAAATCATTTTAAAAGTTTAACACATGAGAATGGGGCAGTATTAAATTCACGACCTCTGTGTACAACTGGTCACCTTTTAATTGGTAGACCAAACTTAGAAGTTATTCATAAAGCAGATGAAAAGTCAGAGTAGCAAGGATTAGAGTTCAAGAGGAGTTAGTTAACGTAAAAAAAAAGGCTTAATTGAAAAAGAATCTAACTCGGTAAAAGAAAAAGTCACGCGTATAAAAGAACCGAATATAGGAGTGCATGCTGATGCATGTGTCAACTTTCAAATGCAACTTCATTAGGCAACGTAAAGAAAAAATGGGTAATCAAAAACAATAGTACAGCTTCGATATATTTAGATCCGACGAGTGAAATCGAAGATATAACGTCTTTTGGGATTTTGTTGTGCTTTATGACATGGACACATATTTTGCAATGCTAGAAAAGGGTACAAATTTAATACAAATATGAGAAGTGTATGTAACAAATTGCATGATTTTGAAGATCACTGTAATTTAGTTCTTAATAACATATAACGACAAATATATGACTTGGAAGAAAAGAACAAGTTATTTATGGCACACAACCCCAAGAATGAAACGTGCACGTTTTGAATTTATATGCTCATTGTACCAGATATTGTTTGGTATAATAGATGCAGACGATAGAAAACAAATGTAGATAATATTATCAGTCTTTTAGATAATCAGCATAATATCAACGATTTAGATAGAACAGGCATATTGACTATTTATTCAGATTGTACTGTAAGAATATTAAATGAAATATTTATAGCAAGCCAATATGTTCACTCTGAAATCTATGAAACCTTTTCGACTAATATGGCGACCCTATTATGGGACCCTTTTAATTAATCATCGAAAAAAATCAATTAAAAATTAAGTTAAATGAAATAAATGATTATCACTTTGAGTTAAAGGAAATTAAGTTCCATCACATGTCTGGGCATATGTCCCTAATCGTTGGCATGGTAATATTAATATCAATTGTATATACATTAAGAAAAGTAAATGCAAGAAGAAAATTACAAGCTATCGCCTTTCCAAGCCCTGTGTAAACTGTAAAAAAAAAATGTTATTATATAATATATTATAATATAAATATGCAAAAAGAAACTATCAGCAACCATAACCCTCATTGCCCCCCGGCAGAATGTTCAAGCATGAACACAAGGGCATTTAAAAGCAATGTGTCCCGAAAACACCGATCGAGTGACGGGACACTGAAAGTTGACCTAAGCAAAGAAATGTAAAAGACACACACAAAAATGTAACACAAAATGCACTTGCAGTGCATTATCATAAAACTATATTTAGACGCATGATAACGGCTGGAAAGGAAAGATAGGCATGTGTGTACACCACACGCGAACCCAGCTATCTGGGGGTCCTTCCAATGACTGGAAGGAGTTAGACATTAAGATTTTCATGTTAGTTACCTAAGGCTAAGATTTTAAGAAATAAATTCAGTTCGTAATTTGTACTCAAACAGCTCAGTTGTCCACACATACTCGGTCTTTTTTTTGTATTTTGGTTTGGTACTATACAAAATTGGGTTCGAAATTCAGTAATAATTTGAATTCGATATATTTCCATTATAAGCAAGGTTGTCTTGTCAAATTCATGATAATAATATTAATGGCAAGATTTTTTAAAAATATCGCTAATGGAAAATAAATATTGCAATAGAAATATTTACTTAAACGTTTTTTAAAAATAATAAATTGTATGTATGTAGTAAAGAGTAACACATTGCAGTTACTCAAAAATTTGTTAAACGTAAATTTAATTATTATATTATTATTAATTAATTGAAACAAATGTTGCAAGTAAATTTTTGTAAATACGCCGAGCATTGTGGCAGATAAATTGGCAATGCGGATATCAGTAAGCCATGCCCCATGCCTCGCACTCTATGCCCCATGCCCCGCGCCTCATATTTTCATTTCCATTTCCATTTGCAGCGCAATTGTAAGCCAAGAAAACTTTTCAATAGCACGGCTCCAGCTCATATCTGACAGCTGGCCTGGCCTGCACTCTGTTGCCTCATTTTGTTTCCCGTACTGCCAATGGCTGTCTGTCTGTATGTGTGTGTGTGTGTGTGTGTATTGCCAGTCAACGGTTTTCGTTTGCAACTTTATGCGGGAAATTGATGTTGTTTGCATTTTGCAGCACTGGAGGTAATGGCAATATTTTGGCACAAGACAACAATCGCACAAAAATTAAGGGGAGTGAACACAGAAGAGGGCGTGGCATGTGGCAATGTAACGAAATGACAATGAAGCACAAAACTTGCCATTCATTACTTAAAAACTACAAAATTAGCGTGGAATTTGCCACAGCAATCGCTAAAAACTTTGTGCCAGTCGGCATACTGAAAAGATGAGGACATGGAGAGGTTGAGAGCTGAGAGCTGAGAGCTGAGAGAGACGAAGGAGACATGAAGACGTGAAGAGAGGTAGTGCCAAGAAAGACAACCGAAAAAACTTTATTTTTACAACTAATTGGCAAACTTAAATGTAAGATTTAATTTTGTTGTGGGAAACGCAGTTCTCGGCAATGTTGTTTGTCTGTAGTCGGGGCCAGGACAAAGCCTTTTGAAGCTTCATTAAAAAATTACATTTCGCTCTGGGCGGCAACAAGAGAAAGAGGAAATTAAAGAGAACGAGAAAGGAAGGCGCAAGTGGCAACAACTGAAGCTGGAAAAATGGAAACTGGTAACCGGCATTGTCGCGTTTGTCGTTGTGGCTGTGACAATTTATAGCGCAACCAAACAAAAATATTTGCCACATAAATAAAACGAGACAAGTTGGTCCGCACCTGCTCCTCCTACGAAACGAAAGGACATATTGACAGCAGCCATGTACCGGAAAGTACGTTGACCAATACAATACCTAACGAAAGCATCTGCTGTCCGAATACCTTACCTGGAAATTTGTACAGCGCCACCTCGTTGCAATTAATCTCAATCAGTGTGGACGTCTCGTTGGGCAGGCCAGCACACTGGCACATCGAGTTAAGTGGACAGGCGTAGAGCACATCCTGCTGCTGACTGCCGAGAAGCGCTGCCGATCCTCGCGCCGGCGGTGGACCGCGTGCCAATGCCCTAGCCGTGTTCCTCGCCATCCGCAGCTGCCTTTGACCCACAGCAGCTGAAGCACCACCTGCTCCACCGCCTCCGCCATCGAACTGCCAGCAGTGCGCCGTGCACACCAGGCAGGAGATCAACGCCAGGTACAGGTGCATACTGTAAAAATAGATTGAAAGAGTTTCATGAGTTAAATGACGGTGACTGTACAAAAATTAAACAAGGCAAATTGGCAACACTTTGAATTTTCAGTCTTAAATTTACTTAAAGAATTGTAAGAGAACTGTTCCATATTCTTATTTAAAGATAAATTAAAAACCTTTAATAACACTAGTTTACAAAATAAAAAAAAAAATTTGCTTTCAAGTCTCAGTATACTTTTTATATGGACTTTGGTCCCCTAAACCCGAAAATCGCACTTACAATTTTTTTTCGTGGAAGCGTTTTCGAAATATGAATTATTTTTCGTATTTTTGAAGTTGTTCCGAAATTAATAAATAAAAATAAATAGAGATAAATTACCTTATATAAAATTAGCTTAAGTTTTAAAATTTAAAATAATTTTAATTTTAGTTTTAATTTAATTTTTTTTTTTACAATATTAAAAATTTCAATAATAGTAATAAGTTATAGAATTACTATTATTATTATTTTAATTTATTTATTTTTTTAAATTTTTTTTAGTTTTATTATTTTTATGTTTAATTTAGTTTAGTTTTTAGGGTGTGTCGTTAAGTTTGACCTGAAGTGCGATAACGTGGCAATTGATTCCATAGGAGAACAGCATAAATAAAAAAGTGCCTACCGAACTGGCCAACTTATGCTTTAAGCAAACAATGTTGTTTATTCTTCTGGAATTTGTAAATTGAATTTTATCAAAAAGATTCTTTGAATCCTTATTATTAATTTAATTATGTAGTAATATTAGTGCTCTCAAGTTTGTCCAATTTTCTAGGCTAACGTCAACATTTTAGTTCGAGTAGCTTGTTATATGCTCTCTCCATCTTGCAATATTATTGAAGACCACGCTTTGAAATGTATATTTGTTAGAAATGAATGAGCTCTAATAAAAAGACCAAACAGATTGGATATTAACTTAATAAAGCAATAGTAGATAGTAGAGTTCAAAAGATTTAAGTTGAAATTATAAAAAAGTTGACAGTCCTCCAGCTACCAGTACACTACGGTAAAAAGTCCAATATTTTGGCATTAATTCAAAATTGTTTTTGTTCGGTATCTACAATTTTTATTTATTTCCTAAATCAAAAAACTCCAAGGCAACCAAAAATAAATTTGTTAGATTTTTCGGGACTACTCTTAATATTTTAAGCGCGCTCAAGGACAGCTGATTGAGCGTTGCCATATGAACTGAAAAAGCGTGTGAAAAATAATTGTAACAGAGGCAATTGTGTTTGTTTCGCAAGCATAATAAAAATTTATAAATATGAATAAAGTTGATAAAGCTATTTAAAAAACGGTAGTAGAAGAGATTTTTAGTATTTGTGGTTTATTGTGCAACTGTCCAGTGTGTTGTTCATGTGTATTTTTAGCTCAAAACTAACAAATGTGTTCCTGTTCTGTTAAACTTTTTATTAGTAAGGGCTCACGAGAGCTCGAGAGTTTTACTAAAGGTTATTAAATGAACCATCTGCAATCAGATGTTGATAATCCCTTTTGTTCGATTTTGTTCCTTTTCGTAAAAAATTACATGCTGTAGGTGTGATGATGATGACTCAGATGGGGAGCGAGGTGAAAGTGGTCAGATTAAAAAACTAACTAAATTGTTAATTCTACTTTAGTCTACTTAGCAAACATGGAAAGCTTAAAATAAATTGCTTTATATTTAAGATTGAAATAAAAAATTTACGTTTTTTTTTCTTAGTTGTGGAGGAAGGGGGATGAAGACAAGCTCCAATTAAATAACAAAAAAAATTATACATTTTTGAATATCACTGCGGACGGCAGTCCGCACTATTGACGAAAGTAGCATGAAGGGGGCGAAGGCGACTAGCATATATACACAGGAAGAATGGATAATTTGCTATGACTGTCCGATCAGGTCGAAAGGTATCAATTTAACTTACTAATGTGCAAAACGAATAGTATTAAGTTTTACACATAAATTATTTTAAACAAAATTTTTGCATTCGGCACTGCGCAAAAAGTGAGTTTTATTTGGTATTAGAATTGAGACATTTTAGCGCAATGTGCCAAGTGCCAAAATTTTGTTTAAAATAATTTATGTGTAAAACTTAATATTATTCGTCACAAAATTGGATATCAGAAATTTTGGGGCATGATTATAACTGAGCTTCGTGTAAAATTTTAAGCCTCTAGCTACACTACTGGCCAAATTAATAAAGTACACTCTTTCTTTTGTTATAACAGCCGTTGTAAGTCAAGTCTTCAAATAAAAAAAAAATATTTGGAAAGGTCATCTAAATTCCGTTTGAATGATGCATAACTTTCCTTAACCCGTTGAGTACCCATTGAAATATTCGAATTTTAAAAAAAGTCAACTTTCAAAACTTTTTTCCTCGGTTTTTAAAAAAAAATGTTGGGATGCAAAAACATTCTTCAAACAATTTAAGTAGTGACTGCAAAAAAAAATTTTCACAAGTCTTTTTGCTTATATAATTTTTATAATTTTTTGAAAATTGCTTAAAAGCTACTTATTCGTAATTTTCATACAATAAGTGCCTTTTAAGCAATTTTCAGAAAATTATAAAAAATATAAGCGAAAAGATTTTTGAAAATTTTTTTTGCAGTCACTACTTAAATTGTTTGAAGAATGTTTTTGCATCCCAACATTTATTTTTAAAAATCGAGGAAAAAAGTTTTAAAAGTTGACTTTTTTTAGACAATACTTAAATAGGTGTTTTAACAGAGATTATAGTAAAAAAATTATAAACGCATGCTGGAAGACTTTAGAAATTGGACCACATGTAATAAATTTGACAGCCCTGATAAATTATAGTTAATAAGTTATTCTGGAAGTTAGCCTCTCGATTACAGTCAGTCAGCAAAGATTGCGGCACAATTTTTGTAGCAAGTTGGAAAGTTGAAACCCGTTTAAAGAACTGCACACTGTTGGCAAATACATAAATTGTAAGCTTCTGAATTGACTTGCACTTAGATTAAACCACACGTGAGTTGAAAGCGTCATAAATAACACGGTGCAAATATTGTATATACAAAGTGCAAGAGTACTTGAGCGAACAGCGCTCGACTGAGAGATACTCTGTGAGCCATTTGTGAAATCTTAAGATTTATTCTAGCTCATTCACTCAAACCCATACACACTCATATCCAGATAAACTGAATGGGCATATGAAGATGATGGCATACTACCCTTTTAGTAGACTTGTTGCCTACAGGATATATAAAAACTTCATGTAGTAAAATATATGTACATAAAATAATTTTCCTGGTTGTCAGATGAACGATGCAGTAGAGCAAATAAATATACAACCACTTCTCGATATTTGAAATAAGTAATAAATAAATATTGAAAATTCTGCCACATTCCGATGTAATATGAATAATATGGCACACAAAATAAACAAATAAAAATAAATGATGTAAATTCATATTTGAAATGTCGGAAGATTCTCAAATTCAGGCTGGGAGCTGTTGGAGTTAATGGAGCGCGGCATATAAAGACGCTCATTAGAACAGCTCTGTCAGACACCTTCGGCCCAGGCATTTATTTATTTGTCGCTGCTTAGCATAAATCGCACGTTAGAGCGAATGGAATGGCATAAAATTAACGGGGCTCCCGCCCATGAGCTTGAACGCCATTAAATGGCAAAAACTCAATGGAACAGTGTGATCAAATATAGTATAAAATCAAACACAATTAATATTTTTTAACTTTTAAAATGATTGAAAAATGAATTTATAAGAGATAAAAACTTAATTTAAAATATTACCAAAATAAGTTTTAGGGAGTAGGGGGCATTTGATAAGACAAATGATGCAAATTTTAAGACTTAAGTAAAATATTAAATATTAAATCGACTATTATTGGTCAATAACTAAACAAGAAATGTTAACGCTTTAAAAAAATATCAAAGCTTTTATTGTTCTAGCTAAAATTTTAAATTATATTGATCATCAATAATTAAAAAGATATCATATATTCTTAGCTAAAACGGAAGATCAAACAGACAATCGGTCAAAACGGCATATTCTTTTAAATAGAATCTTCAGATCTTTTATTACGATATTTCATATTCTTTATTCATAAAACCTGGTCCATTTCTAAAAGTTTTCATGTAAATTCACTATTTTATTAAATATTGAATATTATATTTTCCCAATCGTGTATTACTTTGATATTTAAACTTTCTTGTAATGTTTCTACACATTTTTTTTGTTTTAATTTATTTTCCACAACTATATATTTTTTAGTGATTCTGTTTCCTTTCTCTATTTATCTGTTATGTATTTATTTATTTTTTGTAATTTGCACCACTGTGCACAGGTTGTCGCCGCGTGTGCAACTCCTCAGCATGGCAAACGATGAAGTTCGCCTAAAAGCTTGCGACAATTCATGCAAATGAGCCGCAGTCACACACGGGCACACACACACATACATTTTCTCATGCTTGTAACCTCTAAAATGTGCGCAACCACAGCACGTGAGGACACACACATACATACTATACATACTGGGATATACACTCGGGCAGGACTCTCATAGAGAACGCGCGCATATAAAACATGTTTTATGTACGTAGATGTGTGATGTTTATTTGACACGCCAAAGTATATAATAACAAATAAAAACTTTGGCATACCAGACGACGACGCCGACGAAGTCGACAACTGCGAGGACTGCGGGGACTTTGACAAGGACGACGATGACGACGAGTACGGCCCATTAGCACGATTGTTGAGCTTTAAGACTACGTTGGTCTGGGTACCTTTTTGCACATTACGAGGGCCCATAAAACTAGAGCCAAAAAAATCTTTGATATAGCCTATAGAATAGATTCTACAAGGTGGAACGAGGCAGGGCTAGGCAACTCCAGAGCAAGGCATGTGTATAGGTTATTTAAGTTGGCTTAGAATTTGGGATAAATCAAATATATGTTTTATGTATAAATAAGACCCAACTTTATTGTTTCTAGAGCCAAGAGTCGTAAACTATACTAACTTAGTCACAAACTTGAATTGAGCAAAATGGAAGTCAACTGATAGTTTTTTGAAGGGTTCTTTTTAGGAAGTCTTTTATTCAGTAAGATTACCATACTTATATTTGTATATCTTAAATATTTAACACACTCACCGATATTGTTACACTCTAACCATAAATGTTTAATCAAATGATTCAGTAATAGATTTTCTCCAGACTTAATAATTTAATTTATTAAATAAATAATTAATTTAATTTGACTTAATAAATTATTTAGTGAAATTTTCTTTCATATTCCGAAAGAATTGGTAAATTTAACTGGACTAAAATCAAAGCTTTCATCAGAATTCTATTAATTTTTTACGCTTAAGTTGGAAAGCTGGTATATCTAACGCAATGCAATTTTGAAAGCAACTGGAAAGTAGTTTTACAACCATCAGAGACTGTAAACAGTTACGAGCTTCCAACTCGAAGAAATAAAATTATCGCTAGTGTTCTATAGAGTAACACTTTTAAGATACCAATAAACACCCCACCAAGTCGACTTTTATTGAAGAAACCTGTGTAAAAATTGAGTCAGAGGAAACACCCTTACTTGGTATACGAGTATATTCGATTCGGATATTATTAAACTAACACTTGCTAAGCAAATTCTCTAGCAATTGATATGTTTTGAGCCAGCACCTCACCATCCTGATGCTGGAGAAGAGCCAACAGGCAGAGACTACTGTAAATCGAGCTGCTTGGAGCGGTGCCAAGGAGTCTGACTGAAGGTCCAGCTGTCTAACGCCGAAGACTAAAGAAAGCGAGCAAGCTAAGTAGGCAACCTGATGACGTCAAGCATCCTTGTGAGTTCCGAATCTCATTCCTCCAGCTGAAGCCAATGACAAAGCAACAAACACAGTAACTGTAACTTTGTGAAAAAACAGGGCATAAAGAAAATATTTACTTATTACAGTGAATACATATTTTTATGTGGGGATAATAAAGTGATAAGAGCTTTTAAGAGAGCCCTGAAAAGCCCTTAAGATATTTAAAATGAACGTAGACTTCTTGGAAAACAGATGATGTATGCAAATTTCAGTATGGTTTTTATTGATTTATATAAAGAAAAAATTAAGTAAATCTTGTAAAAATTTTTCTGCTCTTCTGATAACTTAATCATCTGCATTCTCAGCAAATAATGTTTTGCTTTGCTGAGCAATATCAATATCAATCTTCAATTGCCGTCTGCCACTTTTGCTGATTGTTTTTCATTAAGTTGATGGTGACAAATCGAATCTGCCTTTTGCAACTTTGGCTGACCATGTAAAACAAACGATACATCACACAGTTGAATGCGTCGAATGTGTGTGTGCGGGTCTGTCTTCTGTCTTATCATCATTTATGCACCTTCAAATGTAATTCAGCACACACACACAAAGTTACTCAGTCAGTCAGTCGGCCGGTCGGTCGGTCGGTCGATCGGGGCAGGATGGACTCTGACGGTTACGCCAGAAAAGATAAATATGTCGTAAAGTTTTTTATTTGCGTTTTATTTTTGATACTGCAAATGACTAACTTGTTGGCAAACAGACATACATTCGCAACGTCCATAGCCAGCAGGTAAACCAGAAAGAGACAACGAGTAAGCAAGCAGGCAAAGAAAAAAAGAGACAGACGGAAAGAAATGGAAACAAAGAAACAGGCGAGTAGCGAGTGACAGGCGAGCAAACGTCTGTCACGCACAGACCGCCAGTTGTCCCCAATGTGGGCGCTGACGGCCCTGCCACGCCCCCTAAACCTTAACTGTAAACTTTAAAAACAACAAAAATTATGTGGAAAAACAAAAAGGGAACTAAATCGAAAATTGCATGCACTTTGGTGTATTTATAGATAGCTAAGTCTTGATCGAAATTTTTTTTTTGAATTCATAACAGAATGGATAAGGCTTTCCAATTTTTGTGAAAAATCATCTCATGAATCACAAAGCAGTTTACTGTTTGCTGTTTAAATTTCATATTTGCTCTAAATATATATATACAAAATTGTATTAAGAATTTATAACTTTATTCAACATACTTAACATTTTTGTGTATTTTTATGTTACATAAAGGGGAGGAGTAAGACCATTCCACATACATTTATTCACAGAAGTGAAAAAAGAATTTATATAGAATATTATATATATTTTCATAAAAATAAAACGAAATAAAAACCTTTATTGAAAAAAAAAAAAAAATGTGACTAGTGCATTAAATAGGAATCAAAATAAAATAAAATAAATAAAAAAAAATAAAAATTTCAAAAATAAGTAATAAAAATAATGAAATTTGCTGAAATAGTTGAAAATTTAAATACTTATATATGTATTTAGAATTTGCTCTGTTGTTAAGAAATGTAAAAGAATGGTGGCTCATAAAAAGACATCAACTATTTTAAAAAGATTTATTTATTATTAACGTTCAATCGTACTCTAACAATTATATTAGGTTGCTGATTTCTATTGACAATACTTATACACATTGCAATATTATACTTGTAATATTATAGCTCATCTCATTTAAACCTATTACAATGAGAGTAATACCCTTTTATGCTGAGGTATAACAAGCAGCTGGCAAAGCGCAAACAGCACAATAAACTGTCCTTTCTCCCACTCTTTATTTTGATGTGCCGACTCCAGCATTGCTTGCGTTGAGCGTTGAGAGTGCTGCGAAAAGGTCAACGGGAGACGAGAAGGCCGACCACAAGTTTTTATTACGCATATAATGCCAGCGATTTGCCCGCTTACTCTCTCTCACTCGCTCACTCTGTCACTCACTGAGTTTTTTGACCATGGCTTGGAGTCGGGTCTGCATCATTTTTATACATTTAATTTTTTATGCCGGTGACACAGTGACATCAAATGTCAACGAGCTGCAAAACAAACAGCAAAAGCAGCAGCAAAGGCACCATGTATACAAGTTCTGCCCAACGAGTCCTGCCAGCCAGCAGCACAAATATATTTGGAGAATGAGTGTCCAGTGGGAGGGGGAGGCAGCGCCGCAGTGCCGCACAGCGCAGCGCAAAGTCAGCGCAGCAAGAAAAATGCTGAAAAACGTAGCATACACTTGGGAGTCGTTGCTCTGGCGAAAATTTGCGAGTTTGTGCGATAATAACATATGTAAGTTGCTTGTGTACATGAGTGTTTCTGAGTGTGTGTGTGTAAGTAGAATGCAGATTTTAAATTAAGCCCATAAGCTGCCTGACTGCTGCATGTCAGGGGAGGAGAAGGCAGGGAGACAGGAAGGCAGGCACTCGAGGCAGACAGGATGGCTGGTGGGCAAATTTAAAGCCGACTCTCAGACGAGGCTCAGAACTTTAAATGAACTTAACAAAAAGTGTAAAGTGAAAAGTGTATGCCAGAGTTTCTCTGTATGTGTGTGTGCGTGAGTGGCGTATTTAGCGATTTTTCGCAGCCCTTGCCGACACGTAGGTGTAAGTTGTACAGCGTCGTGTATCTGTGAGATATATTCGAGTTAATCGTCGTAAAAGCGCTTCAAAGTCAATTAGAAGTGCAAAGTTCAGGGAAATTGTTTTCTTTTCTTTTCTGTTGTTTTGTTTTGCTTGGCTTCATAGCCCAACAAAAGAAACCGAATACTTTTTGGTAGTTCATCAAATAACTTTTAAAAGGGCAGACCACTCGGATTGAAGTAACGAAACAAAAGTTCAAGCAATTCACACAAACTGTCAGCTTCAGAACGCTGTTAGCTATTCTGGATATTTGTGCAAATGAAGGGTATTTAAATTGTCGAGCTATGCAATAACTGGCTCAACCGTAATACTTTGCTCATTTGATTGTTCTGTTTATAATTGCGGTTTAAGCACACATTTTGTATTATTTGCGGCTGCAATAAATTATTAACACTTTGGTTAGTACAAGCATAAAAAGCGAAATTAATATTTAAAAATCATAACACGACTAACAATGTGAATGCACAACCGCAACAACAGCACGAACAATACTTTCAATAAATGATATACGTTAACTGTTTAAGCACAGTTAATGCTATAAATAAATATTTTCTTGCCATAAATAAATAGAGGATAGGTGATAATATGACACCAAAGGCATTAAAGCTCTGTTATCTATCAATCATCATTGTTCAAATTAAACTGTGTATTTTTAATATTCATAAAAATTACAAAACATTTTTTATTAACACTATATAAAATTATTATAAATGAGCTTCGAAATTAATATTATTAAGCTCTAAAAGCATTCACATTCTAAAAGAACTTGGTCATTAACATTTGTTAAGCTGCAATTTTTCATACTACTAAATTTTATTCAAGTAATTTAATTACTTAACCGGATACTGATAAGCAACTGAAAATTAAATTAGATTTAATTTTTTTAATTGTTCAATTAACAGAAAACAAACAAAACTCACTTAATTACTTTTTAATTGTTAAATTAATTACAGAAATCCATTTATGTTTAAATTATATGCAAGTGCAAAACACATTTAATTGCTAATTATATTTCTAGCCAAATATTTAATCGTTTCTCAGACGCTTTTCTTGGAATCATTCATTCCAGATTTATTACGTAATTATTGTCCTATTCCTTTCCAAAGTACACCCCCTCTAAGGGTCGTAATTAGCTGCCACAAAATGGCTCCTTTTCTTTCAATACATTTTAATTGATTGCCAGTTAAAGTCTGATAAATGAGATTGTATCTATATAGTTTTGTATATATTTATCAAAAGTGGCAAATGGGGTGAATATCTATTTTAAAATCAAGTGGTAAATTAGATAAAGTTTTACTAGATACATACTAAATAAAATTCGTAAAGAAAAACCACTTATTTCAGGAATTGTTCGAATAAAGGCAACAGAAATGGAACTTGGTTAAGAAAAAGTGTAAGCTCCATTAAAATTACATTTGCCTATTCATATTGATTGACTTTACAAAAGTCTCACACACACATTCAGAATGGCAAAGGATGTTCACATGTGTAGGCATTTTAGTTTCTCAACTTGGTTTTATTTTGTTGGTCAGAAAACTCTGCGTGCGACTTTTGCATTTTAGCCAAAACTGCCTTAACCAAGTTTTTTGTGTTTTGCTTTTAGTACTTTACATACAAACAGGCATAAGGCCAAGTTCCTAGCTCCAATCAGTTTAGCATGCAATTGTTTTTAACACCCCGAGCAAACACACAACACTCTCACACACACAGACACAGCCGACTCATACCTACAAATCATATGTCAAAATCAAAGTTAATCCCTTTGTGTTATGAACAGCAATTGAAATTATGTGCTTAAGGCCCTATTCTCTTTCAGCAAAAAATTTTTTTCGACTTTTTTTTTTCGCATTTATTTATAGCTTGGGTAGTTGTGAATATGCCCCTAAAAGGATTTTTAGAAATTCGAAATACTTAAGGAGATATGGCCATTTTTATCCAGCAATGTTAATGTTAATGCATGTGAAGTCAAAACTTTGAACGCGTTTATCTCGAAACCACGTTTTTCGAGCTGGCGGCCACGATTCCGCCAGTTCTACTGAACCGATTTGGATGAAACAAAGTTTAATCGACGTAGAATTGTCACCATTCTGGCCCGTAGTAAAATAAAAATTTTGCGATTTTTTTTACTATTTTTTTTTTACACTAAACTACAAAAAATGGGTCCAAATTCGATTTGTCAATTTCAAGTGGCCGCCATTTTGTCAAAAAAAATCGCAAAATTTTTATTTTACTTCGAGCCAGAATTACATCTATGCTGATCATAACCCCGTTTTTTTCATTTCCGACGCTCCGGAGACCCGGAATCGTGGCCGCCGTGACGACACCTTTTTTTTCAACCCCCAACTTTGAAGTCTCATTACTTTTTGAACACCCCTCGTGTCGAGGCAAAAAAATTTTTTTTATTTTCTTTCATTCATTACTAATTCAATAAAAGAAACAAAATTCAAATATCTTTTTGCGTTTTCAAATGAGAATTTTTTCAAAAAAGGTCCAAAAACAGCAATCTGAAGGAGAATAGGGCCTTAAAGGCTTTAACTGAGCCTAACAAAATACAAATAAAAAACAAAAATAAAATAAAAATACAAAGCCAAAGCCAAATCGGCTATGTTGCAACAATCCCCAGAACGCAGCACAAATTGCGTATGTTGTACGTACATCATATTTTCTTTTTTGTTGCTGTTTGTGTTTGTTTTTTTGTTGCTGTTGCCATTATTTTTGTTTTTATTGCGCGATTCATGAAGCAATCATAAAAAAAGGAGTCGAGAGGCGCAATTCGAAACAACTGCGGCAAGCACTTGAACCCAAACGGTTGACAGCAACAAAATTACCAATAACAACAACAATGTGTATACATATGTGTGTGTGTGTGTGCATATAACAACAACAAACAATAACAGATTTATTGCATATTTCGCACTGGTAATTGAGATTAAACAGTTCAAAAAAGCAGCCGCTCGGCATTTCATAAACCCGCAGTTCACATACATACACTCCCACAAACACTCACACACTTATGCAAGTACAGCAAGTATGTCCTTTATGGACAACACATAAATTTAAGGACTCATATATATATTTATATAATTTTGAACCCGCCCCCAACGATAAAAAGGGTTCCACAGTCGAGGTCATTATTTTGGTCATGCACAACTTGCATGTAATTCGTTTTAATAATTGTCAACTTGCCGCCTTTATTTATGACAAACTTTTAATAATTTAATTGCCGTTGCCCTCTGGCAATTGTTGTTGCTGTTGCTAGTGTGCTCTACTGTGTCTGTTTATGTTGTTGTTGCCGTTGTTTCAATTGCTGGATTTGCCGCATTCGCATTTAATTGATAAATGCGTCAGTCGGAGCGTTGCGCGAGTCGTAATTATAGGCGATTTGAATAATTCAATGCGCGGCTCTTGGGCTCAGTCATTGCGTTTTGTTTACGCAATTAATTGTGCGGGCAAACACCAAACAGTGGTGCATATGTAGTGATAAACTGAAATTCAATGTTGTCAAAAAGGTTCTAAATAAATTTACATTTCCTAATGAGTCTTTCCAATTTAGCAATTAGCTCTATCAATGCCACAGGCAAATCTACGCCGGACTAAGAATAAAACTAGCTCAAGTAAAACTAGATCCATTTAACGGCATCCTATTAAATCCCAGAGCTTAGTTCCACTCTATTCCCTATCTGCAAAGCTACAAACACTTTGTTTAAACATTCCGCTCAAACCAAAAACTAATTTTTCTAAATAAAACTTTAAAAAAATTCAATGAAAAGCCTGATTAATGTCAAAACATAACAAAAATATTGAAAATTTGTTTTTATATTGCCCATTGCTATTATTATTGAAAAGGTAATTTTTTTTAATAATCCTGATATCTGATTATTTATTAGAAAAATTCATACTAAATATGCTGAATACAAATCAATTTTTGTCATCTATCAACATACAACGTCATTTAAATATCCTTGAAAATGGAAATTAGTAACAGTTTTTGTATGACACATTTTTATGATAACGGTGACGAAATTTGACATTCTCGATTATTCGGACATTTTCTGCTAAGTGCAAAAAGAAGTAATCAGGTTTCATCGTGGAACCTGCCCCCAATAATGACCTTTGACTAATTTTCTTCAGTTTAAAAAATTAAATTGAGCTGAATGGGAATGATTTCATAAGACTTTTAATACCAGTTTCTTCAGGTATATAGTACGTATAAGGGTATATTTGATTTCGTTGAAGTGTATGTAACAGGAAAAAGGAAGAAGTTGTAGATCTCTCTCAATCTCTTCTTCTCTCCATTCACTTCCCACATCTCCCACATCTCAATTATTTTTCCAATGCACTGCAGTTTTGTACCACTGTGCGGTCGGGTTGCTTGGTCATCATCTGTTTGGTGTCTCAAATTCAGTTCTGCACTGTCATTTACTTGATAAGCATTTCACACACACTCACACACACATACGTCCGGCCACGCCCCGCGTGCGACACGACACAGCCTGACACGCCTATCCATGCCAAGGATGGAGGTGGTACCTCCCCAATGAAACAGCCCCGTTGTGCTGCCTTATGGTGTTGTGTGTCTGTATGTATGTGTGTGTGTGTATGTGTGTATACTTTAGCGGCGCTTGGCAGTCGCTCATAAGCAATTCATGTGTTTGCAAACAGTTCAATTTAATTTTAGTGCCGCTGGTGCGAAATTGCTGCTCAATTATTAAGGCAAAGAATTATTAGAGCGGGGACTAAAGCACGCGGTTCGAGGACTTATGAGTAAAGTGTTTGCTTTTCCGGCCAGGAAAAGCGTTGGCCATCAACATTTGCCTAGGCCAAGCTTCAGGTGCGAGTGTAGCTCGTTTCAGTTGCAGATTTTTACCGTTTTCGGCACATAATTGCGGCAAGACTCGAAGATAAATTACCCAAACTCAAAACTTTGTCCTAAGCGCCGTTTCCGTGAGTAAGATTAATGATGCGGCAATTGCCAGCCATATAAACGGCAACTATCACAGCAACAACAGCAACGGTAGCAAGTTGGACAACTTTATGGGATTTGAATCAAGGGTTGCTTGTAGTCATGTGTGAGTCGAGTGGGTTGAGTGGCTCATGGGCAACAACATAATAATTTTAGCAGCAGGTAACTGCGAACAGAACACATGGGAAAGAGAGCTAGCACCACATGTGGCCGGGGCACCCGCCTAGGTGCGAATGGGTGCATATTTATGGATGGATACTTTACGCACACACCGAAAAGATACAGATACAGATACTTATATGCTACTAGTGAGATACTCAGTGAAAGATACATTTATTGCTTTGCCATAAACTTGAGTAATAAATTTTATTTTTATTGTTCAGCTGACTCCAACTGCCTGACTGACTGACTGACGACAGAATGACTGAGGGAACTGGCCAGGGGTGCAGTTGGCCAAATTGGCATATTTATGGCCAAGAGGTTCACGAAAGGCGTTGCCAAAATAGCAAAACGATAAACGACACTTCAATGAACTGAACCGAGTGTGGTCGTGATTTATCCTACGAATACATTTCCAAGTTTTAAAGCCACTCTTGGCTAATGGATTTAAGAAACGAGCAAATCATTAATAACTTTAAGATTCTTCAAATTGATCATATGGGATTGATATTCAGGCCTGTTCCGGTTTTCACTTTTCATTTTATAGCATTTAGTGAAATGCATTTATTCGCTTTGCACTTAACCTAAGAATTTAAAAATGATCGTTTTCTACTTTATCCGACTTAAACTTATCAACTCAAAGTGATATTAATCCGCAGAATTTCACCGAAATTATATTAGAGCAGGTTAAAGAAATTCACTTCCGCAAAATCTTACCGAAAGTGAAAACCGGAACAGGCCTGATTATCCTTACTATCCTAGATTTAATATGTTTCCATTTCAAATAGTTGGTGTAAATCTTGAGAAATTCAATCTGCAATCGAAACTTGCCACAATTTCTTCATTAAGATTTCAAACGACTTTCGTGCCCTGAAGCTTCTGGCTTAGTCGCAAAATTACGCAAAATTTATGAATTTGTGGCATGATTCAGGCTAATCACGTGACACATAAAGCAGAGCGCAAACGCAAGAAAAAAAGCAAAAAACATTATTTAAATATCTTAATGTGTTTAATTTACGAGTATATGCCATGTGGAGTAGCATTTGTATGTATTTTGTGTGTGCGTGTGTGTATTCAACTCGTATATGGGAATATTCAAATTTCCAGCAGGTGTATAATTAAATTGGAAATTGCGAGTCGGGCTCAAGCGGCAATTTGGGCACTCACAGAAGCCAAGAAAACAAGGCGAAAATGTTTTCTGGGATTTGAGCTTCTTCTAACTGGCCATTGTCGTCGCTTTTTGCCTGCTTATTATGTAAAGCACTTGACCCGCCGTCGAAAGGTCGAATTTAAAATAGAAGAAGTTACTAGACTCTAAGTTTCATCTATTTATGGATTGGTTACCTTGTATTCGCTTGTGCTTAACTTGTGCTCAGCTATCAGCCAACTGATGCATTGCAGCTAAAGTCCCTAGGCCATTTTTGTTTGCTGCGAGTATGTGTGTCAATGACCCCCTTGGGGGTAAACGGGGGTGGTGGGGAAAAAGCCGATATGATTACGACCAGGTCAACGCAGTGCTGATATAGCCGTGCCACAGTTATAAATGTAATTAAAGTATTTAACTTGCAAGATGTGGTATTCGT
>JBAMBL010000328.1:0-13367 GCA_037043405.1 Drosophila subquinaria | reverse complement strand
GTTGTGTCCTATATTTTAAAATAAGTAATTTATTTTAAGACTAAAATTCATTGCGTCTTTTCAATTTGATTTCACAATTATCAGAGGCGTTGCCAATACAATTCATTCTTAAGACTAACAATAGCGATTATTCGATTACCTATCGATATACAAAATGATAACAATGTAGCATTATTAATTCATACATAACACTCTTCCCCTTCTAAGAAGATGGTGAAAATATAATTTTTTGCTTTCGCATTCGAGTCGACCTACGAATGTCCGGTCCAGTTTCTATCTGCGGAGCCATAGGTGTTGATGCTGCTTGTGGTGAATGTGGAACTTCTGAGCGCAATGCAATTGGGGTTTGGTATGCGCCGCTTTGTTCGATCTCTTCATTAATACATGAGTCGTCATTGTTATTTGTTCCATTCAAATATTGTTCTGGGGCTGTCGCATGTGATTGTAATAAATTTGAATTTCTGCTCAGTTCATATGATGATCTATTCCTAGTTTTGGCTTCATCCTTTTCTCCCCTGTCTTGATTAATTTGCGTCTCCTTCGCTTTGGTGCCCCGAATTTGGTTTATGTGTCTTATGTATGTTTTGTTGTTATGTAGAATTTTGTAGTGAAGGTTTCCCATTCGCTCTATGATCGTTCCTCGAATCCATTTGTCCATACGTGGAATGCCAGAAATAAAATAGACCAAATCTTTAATTTCAAACTGTCTGTAATCTCCTTTGAAATTCAGGAAATGTTTTGCTGAAACTTTCTCTTTTATGTTCTCCGGTCTCATGAGGTCCAATCGTGTGCGTAACTGTCGGCCCAAAAACAGCTTAGCAGGTGACTCACCGGTTGTACTGTGTGGTGCATTTCTATATTGGCGTAAGAATTCATTTAAATTACCTTTCAGCGTTTTGGCATTTGAACCCATTGCTTTTAAAGCGTTCTTCACAGTCTGTACATTTCTTTCCGCCTGTCCGTTCGTCGCAGGATGGTATGGTGCTGAAAACTTGCGATACTTAACACCCACCGAGTCTAGATAGTTGTTAAATTCAGCCGATGTGAAATTGATGCCGTTGTCCGAAACTACCATTTGTGGCACTCCATATGTTGTGAATACTTCATCTAATAGCATTATTGTGGCTGCTGCCGTTGTTGATTTGGTGACTTTAACTTCGAGCCATTTTGAGTAGGCGTCTGAAATAATAAGCAACATCATACCCTCCATAGGGCCAGCGTAGTCAATGTGAATGCGTTCCCAAGGCCCTTTCGGATATTCCCAGTGATGATCCGAGCACTTTGAAGGTAGGCTTGCATTTCGTGCACAGAATTCGCATGTCTTTGCAGTGTTTTCAATGTCTTTGTCAATTCCTGGCCAGTAGACAAATGATCGCGCAATGCTCTTCATTTTTACTACACCTAGATGCGCTCGGTGTAGTTCATCCAGAACTCGTTGTTGAAGCTTGAGCGGAATGACCACACGGTGCTCGAAAATAAGGCATCCCGATGACAGGTTGTATTTGGTCTCCGGTGTTTTAAATCCGCTTCCAGTTAGGCAACGACCGCTCTCCAGGGCTTGTAGGATTTGACCCAAGTGATCATCTTTTTTCGTTTCTCGAGAAATGGCGGCAGCTGTAATTGGAAGTTGATGAATTTGTTGTGTTATGAAATTATCAAATTCATCTAGCTCTATTGAATTGATTTGGTAGTTGTTTGCGTTAAGTGATAAACGCGAAAGAAAATCAGCATTGGTATTTTGTTTCGAAGATTTTACAGTGATGTCGAAGTCAAAGTTGCTCAAGTAGTCTGCGTAGTTAGCCATTCTGGAAATGCATAGCACCGGCAGTGTCTTTGTAGGGTGTAGGATTTGCATAAGTGGTTTATTGTCCGTAATTAATGTCCAGTGCCTCGCATATAAGTATTTGAAGAATTTCTGTACTGCCCATACAATAGCCAGTGCTTCTTTATCGATCGTTGGATATCGTTGTTCTGTTGCACTCATGGTGCGGCTTGCGTAAGCAATTGGCCGTTCCTTGCCGTTGGACAATCGATGGGATAAAACAGCACCCAGTCCAGTTTTGCTGGCGTCTGTTGCTAGTATCAGTGGAAGTGACGGATCGTATGGTATTAATACATGTTCGGATACTAGTATGTTCTTGATCTTCCAATAAGCCGATTCTGCGTCTGCAGTCCAGTAGAATTTTCCTCCTTTTATTATGTCACGTATTGGTCTTTCTATGGTTGCTAGATTTGGTATGAAGTTGGAGTAATATGTAGCTTTTCCCAGAAATAATTGCAAGTGCTCGATTGTAGTTGGTTTTGGAGCGTTAGTTATAGCCTCAATATGTTTCGTGGATTTATGTATTCCTTGAGCGTCAATTCTGTGGCCTAAGAATTCAATCGAAGATGCAGCAAATACACATTTTGATTTGTTTAATTTAAAACCAAAGCCATGTAATTTTTCTAGTGTAGTTTCCAGTGTTGTTAGCAATTCATTTGTATTTTTAGCATGTATTAGAATGTCATCAAAGAAGTTGTGTACATTCGGAATGTCTTGTAGTAATGTTTCCATCGTGCGCTGCCATATCGCTGGTATATTTGCTGCTCCATAAACTGCTCGTGTTGGACGAATAAGGCCATGTGTGATAGTATTCAGTGTTAGTATGTGAGCAAAGTTCTCGTCAACTGGTAAGTGAGTATATGCATCCGTAATGTCAAGGTGTGCGAATACCGTAGCTCCTTTCATTTGGTTAAATAAATCTTCAGCTCTCGGAAGTGGATGCTCATCGATTATCATTTGTCCGTTTACTGTAGGTTTGTAATTTCCTGTAATTCGAATTCCTCCGCTCTTTTTGGTCACAACATGTGTTGTCGATGCCCATTCTGAATAATCCACTCGTTTGTAGAATCCTGCAGCAATTTTCTTGTCGATTTCTTTTGCATATGCATCACGAAGTGCGAATGGTACATCTCTTGCTAGAGCAAACACGGGCTTAGCGTCTGGTTTTAGGTGCACTTTCACAGGTGGCCCCTTGAAAGTTCCAGCTGTTGTATCGAAGATCGAGTTGTACTTTGCTAGTAATTGCCTAAGTTTTCCATTTTTCTCATCTGAAAGTCCTGTTGCTTGTGCTGCTATTGTCTTAATACTTCTTTCTGCTAGGTCTATCGAGCTGTAAGAGTCATTTGAAAACAGCTCGGCGAAGTTAATTTCCTTTGCAAACTGGGAAATCCATTCTCGTCCACATAGTGTGCCTAGATTTCCTTTCACTACGTATAAGTTAAGTTTGCGTGTAGTTCCTCCGTATGCCACATTCAACGAAGCTCTTCCAATGCAAGTAATTTGATGGCCTGTATAACTGGAAAATGTGCGATCCGTTCTTGTTAGTCGTAGTGTAGGTTTAATTTTGCGAAATTCTTTTTCATTAATTATGCTGCACGGAGCTCCTGTATCTAATTCCATCGGTGATCGTATTCCATCAACATGCATTGTGATAATTTTTCTTTTTGAAGAATTGATAGAATTAATTGTGTTAGTATAAAGCATTGTCTCAATCTCTTTTCGTTCATCAGTTTCTGTAGTCTCCGAAATTTGCTTAGTATTTGTTCTGCATACCTTGCTTATATGCCCCTCCTTACCACACTGAAAGCATTTCTCATTTTTGAACTTGCAGTCTTTTCGTAGATGTTGCCCTCCACAGCCGTAGCATTGACTGTTAGGCTTAGAAACGTTAGCGGGTTTCTTGCGAATTGGAGCGTATCCCAGCTTACATGTAGGTTCCACCTGTGGGACCTGTTTATCATTGACAGTGCTGACTGAATGTAGCAGCAATTCTCTGGAGTATGCTGCCTCGTACGCATCTGCGAATGTCGTTGGTTTTTTTGCAATAACCTCATCACAGATATTTCGACTCTGCATGCCGAATAGCATTTGCTCTATTAGCATTCTGTCGAGGAACGTATCATATTCGCAAAAGGATGCAGCTTGTTTTAAGCGGAGAACGAAGGCTGCTAGGGATTCCTCGGCTTCCTGATGTAGTTGGCGAAATTTGAAACTCTCTGCATATTTGTTTCGCTTTCCATCGAAGTGGTCAATTAGCACTTCCTTCATTTCCCCGTATTGCAATTCTTCGGGTCGTCTTGGATTAATAAGAATACGTAGAGTTGTATTCAATTCTGCACCCATATGCACACGTGCGTAGTTATGGTGCTCAGAAGAAGGAATTTTGCTTAGGTGAAGTGCCCAGTCGAACCTTGTGAAGTAATCTTTTACTGTAGTCTCCTCCCCGCTTTTATAGTTTGGCATTGCAAACCGCGGCGTCATTGTAGAATTCTCAGAATTGCCAGCATTGTGGCTTGCTTCCTCAACTGCTGTGCGAATTGCACCAGCCAGCGATTGTAGGATTTCATTCAATTGGGCTGCGTCTATACTCATCTTGTTTACTTCTGACACCAGTGATGTGTCCTATATATTAAAATAAGTAATTTATTTTAAGACTAAAATTCATTGCGTCTTTTCAATTTGATTTCACAATTATC
The DNA here is from genome assembly GCA_037043405.1 of Drosophila subquinaria. NCBI lineage: Eukaryota > Metazoa > Arthropoda > Insecta > Diptera > Drosophilidae > Drosophila > Drosophila subquinaria. The sequence continues at coordinate 8,849 of JBAMBL010000328.1, read as the reverse complement.
AGAGGCGTTGCCAATACAAATCGATTCTTAATACTAACATAAGCGATTATTCGATTAACTATCGATATATAAAATGATTACAATGTAGTTAACAAAGGCATATAACAGAAACGAAAAAAAAATTCTAGAGATTTTTCCGCAAAATTCGACTTACAGAAGAACGGGCCAATATTTTTGTTCGAGTTAAGGAGACATTCGAGTTATGGAAGTTCGAGTTAGGGAAGGCGATTTGTATGAAATTTGCTCAGTAAACGCTATTGCCACTCGATTTTGTTCGAGTTAGAGAAAATTCGAGTTAGGGAAGTTCGAGTTAGGGAAGTTCGACTGTATTTCTTCCTTGCTGTTTCCATGGAATGGCCTCTAACAACGCAACAAAAACCGCGATCCTCTTTAATTTGCAAGGAACGCCAGGACAGATTTGGCTGACCACTCAGCCACTTGTTGAGTCGACTTGGGATAAAAGTTATAGATAATACTCTACGAGAAACAGAACATTTGAATTGTGACATTAATTCGGTAGAGTCAATGTCACCACCAATGAGCTTAAACATAAACATAATATTATACCAATTCTATGATTTAATGAAGAAGGAAGGTGTGGCACCTTAAATGAAACACATGCATGACGGATGCGTGCGATGACTGATCGTGTATTGACAGTACGATATACGATCAATCGATAACGAATGATATTTTATTTGGCATTTTAAAATTGTGTATTTTAATTTGAAATTAATCTGGTCACACACTCTTACTAAGGAACGTGAACGTGTGAAATAAGAAATAAACTCTAATTTCAAATAAAAACAATAAGCTGCCTCATAATATAATTCACATAGTGGTCCTTCGATCCAACACTATAGGTTACAGTCCACTAACAAAAATACACGCGATCAAAAATGTGGCAGTGGAGCGAGTCACAACTAAGCCGCATTGATCTGTGAAAATCGCAATCACTGCGAGACGTATATTTTGCAACATTAATCAAACAATGTCTGTGAGCTCCTTGAAATCGGCGTCGGTGAATACGCGGCAAAAAATTAAATGGCGGCAAAAATTGTTAACGCTTTATCATTTGTCGGCTCCAAAAACTCTGATGTAATGAGGTTATACAACAATCTTGTAACTGTGTAACAATGCAACTGGTAATTCTGTAACAAATAGAAAAAGTGGAAAGCGAAAAGTGTTAGAACAGGAGGCAAAGCTTATAAACATGGAGCGGATTCCATCTGAGGTGGAAAGCAACGCAACTGCAAACTCAGAGGCAGGCATGGCAATGATGCGCGATGATATTGGTATGCTACAAAAAGAATTAGATCTGCTCTAGGCATCAGAAGAAGAGCTCTCATTATTAAGAAGAATGTTCTGAAAACAAAAGCTGCACTAATTGAGAGTTCTGCTTGTTCGGAACGATCCAAAACGTGCGACATATCGACAATCAAATCCAGCGCAAGGCAGATTGGGTACTCTACAAACGGCAGAAAAACTCCCGTAAATGATGCACAAGAAATCAATGATTCAAGTAGTGCCACAATAAAGATGGCCAAAGTGCTAGCAAGACAAAGGTTTAACGGAAAATATCTGGAGTTCGCATCCGCATTAAACTGAAGACATTTAATCAGCGAGTTAAAAGCAACAATCGCAAAGTGTGAATTTTCTAAAGAGGAAAAGGTTCAACGTCTTTCAAAATCACTCAAGGTAGCTGCGAGGGATAAAGTTTCACTGCTGTTGATCTCAGCAAAAAAAACCTTATAAAATTATATCAATTTAAGAAAAGGGCTATGATAGATCAGAGAATGTAGCTAGGTGCAGTCAGTCAAACAACTTGCTGATTTTGAGGAGTATAACTGCAGTGTCCAAAATATAAGCTTTGCGTTGGAATACACTGACAACATGCTAATAGAAGCACAGAGGCTTTTAGCTACGATGATCGGCAAACTGTCTGAAAATGATCTTCGAAAATGGGGCGCATTTCTAAAAACCGGAAAAATAATTGCATCTTATTGTACTTTCAATAAACTGGTGGAATGGTCGCAAAAGCAAGCTGACTTAATTCGGATGTCTCATATTTGAAAAAGGTATTGACGATCAACCAACAGTCATAACATCAGTTCAGAGCAGCCAAAAGCAAACCAGCTACAAAACCAAGAAGACTAGGCGGTAAGTCCATTAAAGCCTAAGCTCAAGCCAACCGCAAATGCAAACATTCCCAAAAGCGGATGTTAAGAAGAGATGGGACTAAGCCAAACGCCACAAAGCATACTACTGCTGCTTGAAATTTTATCAAGGATCAATGCAACGTAAGACAAGCGTGTGAAATTGACAACTGTGACAAGCGTTTCATACGGCCAAATCTTGCACCACCTTCAAGCTTCAGCGGATGCTTATCAAAGGCAAAGACCTTGCAGAAATTGGTTCCAATCATAGTACACGGCGAAAAGGGGTAGCACATCTACAATCATGGATATGAGTTTGGCACGGGAAGAAGGCATTCAAGGAGATGCTTAACCATTTTGCTTCAGCCGGACAGCCGCAGTCTACAGATACGGAGCAGATGCGGAATCAGCAAAGATCTGTCCCAGTGGCAAAACGGAACGAAGCATGATCTCAACGATGTATAGCTTATAAACGATTTAAGCTTACCATCGCAACAATTTGACTACAACTGGGTTGACGGAGCATGTGCCAAAAAATCTGGTAGTCACCAAGAAGTTGCAGAATAAGAAGCCAATGCTATTGATTGGACAACGGCATGCATATCTTATTACAACACGTGCTGTCATTAACGGAGGTGAACACCGCCCAATGTTATCCAAAACCAAGCTAGGTCGGGTTGTTCACGGTCCAGTTCAAACAGAACTTGAAGGAGCACATTTTACTTGTTGATGAAAATCTACAACATATGTTGAAGCATCAGTTCAGTATCGAACTTTGGCGTTTGCACAGTAAAATCGGACAAAACACAGTCACTGAAATATCAGCTGGCAATATCTATGGCTGAATAAAAAATTTTCCAAAAGAGTAATCATTACCAGACAGCAAACTAATGGTTATTCAACGACTCAAGTGTCTTTAAAGAAAGCTACTATGTGCGGGACAAAGATGCGGCACAGGCGTATGAGAACGAAATTCAGAAACTTTTGGATAATAGCGTCCAGTGTTGCCAATAAAGGAATGTAGATCAGAAACGGGAGCTAGAATTATTCCAGATGAAGGCTATGTTGTTTGGAACTATAACGTCCCCATTCTTAGTTTAATTCGTAAAGAACTGCAACGCTTGAAAATACAAAGAAAAACACCCCGCTGCAGTGAAAGCTATACTGGAAAATCACGGTGTTGACGACTACTAGGACTCCAAACGCAATGCTAGCGACATCATCAATCTGATAACAACAATTATACAAATACATTCAAAAGCTGGCTTTGAACTGCGTAAATTCATATCGAACAGCGATGCACTGCGTTCCCGAAAACCTAAGGGCAGCTAACGGGGTATGATCAAAAACGATGCATAGGCTTGCTGGCGATCTTCTAGACGGCAATAGCATACCAACGAAGAGGAATGTATTGTCGGCTGTCAATTCGTTATATGAGCCTTTGGGTCTCATGACACCAGTAACCATCAAAGATAGAATTCTCATGCGCGATGTATGGGAATCAGAAATTGACTGGTAACTAAATGGCACAATTGACGAAAGATTTTGAAATCAATCGAAGACACGAAAATTCCCAGATGTTACAGTGGCAATCTACCGAAGGGGGATCGTGTCGAGATTCACATATTCAATGATGCAAATGTCAAGGCATATTCTTCGGCGGCGTACATAAGATGCTGCTATCGATCAGATGACCCATGGCAATATAATGTGGCATTAGTTGCAACAAAGGCAAGAGTATCACCAATAAAGCACGTAACCATTCCAAAGTTGAAAACAATGGCAGCAGTATTAAGATGTTGTCTAGCTGAAATAAAAGCTAAAAACTGAGAAACCGTCTTCAAACTACGCCTCTCAAAGTATTGTGTTTATCTAGACGCAGACAATATATTGCGCATGGATTGTAGAATCGACCGTGTTAAAGACATATCGGCATCCACCACAAAATCAATTGCTTTGGATGGCAAACATACCTTGACAAAATGTAAGTGGTAGCACAACACATTGGAACACAAGAGGTGATACATCAATTCAAAACGACATTCCGAATGCCAAAGCTGAATCGAATCAGTGGCAAAAAAGCAAAACCACAAGCACCCAAAATGGGCCTACTATCTGAGGGGTGATTCTTGATTCATGAAAAACCGGGCGTAGACTATTTTGGGCTATTTTATACCAAGGACGGCAGAGGAACCCGAGCGTCAAAGAACTTTCGCAAAAGATATGAAGCTATCTATAGATGCTTCACTACTTGAACAATTAATTTGGAGGTAGCATACTCATTGGATACAGATTCCTGCATATTGGCAATTCGCCGAATGATGGCACGACGTGGTCCAGTTAAAATCATTTGGTCGGATAATGGCACTAACTTTCGAGGTGCAGCGCGGGAGTTGCAAGAAAACTTAGAAGAGCAAATAACAAAATATCTTGGAATTTCATTCCAGTTATTGCGCCTAATTTTAGCGGCTGTTGGAAGCGGCTCATTGGCTGTTTTAAAAGAGCAAAAACACGTATTGTCGCCCGGTCAATCGCCTATGCAGGATTGGAGTTGAGCGCTACGACAAGAATGATCGTACTGAGATATGGAGTCAGCACTAGGGGCCGCTATACGCCGCAGCTTAAATGAAATACATGTAAGAATGAATGAATATTGAAATGAAGACAAACACAAAACTAAGTAATTTCACAGCGGTATAGTACTTTTAATGTTTCACGTTGAATGTACAGTTCTCAACTGAGCTCTCTGTCGAGCTACGTTAGGGTCGTAGACCCTGAATGTACGTCGCCTACTAGGCCACACTACTACTTTCCCCATTTACATTCGGCCATCCTGACTTGTTATCTGTCCCAGATAACCTTCTTCACTGCCCGTTTCGCCATTCTACTTCATATTCTTCCGTTTCCCTTTCTTATTGACCAATATCTTCCTTGTCCAATTCCATGCGGTTTACTTCACCACCCTCCAATACTCCTCTGACTATTGTTCGCAATTACTGTATTGTTGCGCTTTCATCGACTGGTACTTTGTTCTCCTCTATTATATTCAGAAATTCCGCTTTTGACAACTTCAATATTTCGCTATACTGAATTTTGGAAAAATCCTACGTCCCTATATCCTCAACCAAGTACCTTAGAGCAATTATCCCTCAGCTTCTCTCAGACTCAGCTTCTCTCAGACTCAGCTTCTCTCAGACTCAGCTTCTCTCAGACTCAGCTTCTCTCAGACTCAGCTTCTCTCAGACTCAGCTTCTCTCAGACTCAGCTTCTCTCAGACTCAGCTTCTCTAAGACTCAGCTTCTCTCAGACTTTCTCTTGATATCCTGGACCAGATAACTCTCCACTTGGTACTTCTCGATTGTGATATTTTGCGTTAATTCCTTGCACCAACTTCCTCACTTCCTCACGATAGCCCCTGTGCAAGCACACAACACGCACTTTTGAAAAAAAAAAAAAAAAATCACGAAGAGTTGTCCCAATTTACGCCTCAATTTTGGTTTATCCCGGTTGAGCCCCCAAATGTAAGAATGAATGAATATTGAAATGTAGACAAACACAAAACTAAGTAATTTCACAGCGGTATAGTACTTTTAATGTTTCACGTTGAATGTACAGTTCTCAACTGAGCTCTCTGTCGAGCTACGTTAGGGTCGTAGACCCTGAATGTACGTCGCCTACTAGTAGGGCTGCAAAACTATCGATAGTGGGTACATCGATAGTTTTTAACTTCGATGTTTCAAAACCTCGATGTTTTCCAAAAAAACATCGATATATCGTTAAAACATCGAAAATTTTTCAAATATTTTAGATTGCGGTAAATACCATTTATCTTATGCTATATTAAGAAAAATATAGAAAAGGCAAACATTAATTTTGTTTGTGTAAAATAATGTTATTAATTTCTTAATAATAAACGAACAAAATTTATATTTTCATTTTTTTTTTAATTTAAAAAAACAAAAATTAGATCTTCACAATTTAAAGCTTTTTTTTTTCAAAATGATCTAGCCACTTCTAGCCATTTCGTTTATTTGCACTTTGGAACACAAATTTCGGTTTGATAATGCTGCGTTTAACCAAATTGACCTTTTTTTTTTTTTTTTGCTAATTAATCAAATTTTGTCGTATTTCAACTAATAATAATTGTAAAAATGGACCCAAAAAATCTGGCAGCACTGATGCAGTGAAGCATCCGATATATCGATGTTCAATTTTTAACATCGATACATCGGACCATTTGGAAAACCTCGATACTATCGATAGTAACATCGATAGTTTTGCAGCCCTACCTACTAGAGGTGGAGAACTATCCATGGCACTATCGGCACTATCGATGGTCAAGCACTATCGAGGCGCCATCGATAGCAGACGTGCACTATCGATGGTGGTCGATAGTTTTTTATAACGCTCAACTCGTCACAGAAAGGCTCTCCTTTGGCATCTGCATTTAAGTTTTGTGTTTAATAAATATATATTTTCATGAAATGGAAAAAAAGAACGAAACGGAACTAAAATTAATAAACATTTTTATGTTTTAATATTGATTTATGTGTGCCCGCAATTTCAGTCAAGTCCGAGCGCATGATCAGTAGGCTGAACAAAAAGTTTTAGATCGTGGAACTTTGGCTATTAAAATAGCTAATAGCGAAACATTATTGTTGATAACGATTTGTATTTATTTTTACTTTTATAATACCTAAATTAATGCAATTTCAAATTTTTTGTTGGAATTTTGTATACAAATTTATAATTTATCATACTATCGAAAACTATCGATAGTTATCGATGGTTTAAAAAATAATATCGTTGACTATCGATGGTGCCGACTATCGATAGTTCTCCACCTCTACTACCTACTAGGCCATACTACTACTTTCCCCATTTACATACATGCATGTCGGATCCGTGCGATGACTGATCGTGTATTGACAGTACGATATACCCATAAAAAAAACCTCTTTACGAGGTAAAAGTCTAGTGACGAAAACATTTTCATGCCCCAAAATTTCTGATATCCAATTTTGTGACGAATAATATTAAGTTTTACATATAAATTATTTAAACAAAATTTTGGCACTCGGCACAATGCGCTACAATGTCTCAATTCTTCATACCAAATAAAACTCACTCACTGTTTTGCGCAGTGCCGAATGCAAAAGTTTTGTTTTAAATAATTTATATGTAAAACTTAATATTATTCGTCACAAAATTGGATATCAGAAATTTTGGGGCATGAAAATGTTTTCGTCACTAGACTTTTACCTCGTAAAGAGGTTTTTTTTATGGGATATCAGAAATTTTTGAATAAGACATCAGAAATTTTGAAATTGCAATATTTTTTGACAGTATAGCTTTGTCAACTTTGATTATTGTTTGTACAAGCTGAAAAAAATTGTCTGGCAACACTGGTCCCCTTTACAAACACACATTCCCAGCACTCTTAAACTCTGGGTGCTATGACACTTTGCTGCTGCTGTCCTATTCCCACTCTAAGTAAAATGTATATATTCAGCTAACAGGTAATTTCCATTACGCTGCAAGCAGTGCCTAAGAGCCCTTCGAAATACCTTTTCAACGGTTTATAGATCGCATCTGTAGCTTCTATCGCTTGGATGCTATGGGGGTTTCAATTTTAGCGGTTTTTAGCGATTTCCCGCTAAACTAGCGATTTTTCGAAAAAGTCGTAGAGCAAACGTTTCTAGATTTTTGAACAGGAACAAGTCCTCATTCAAACATTTAAGCTTAATTAACGATTTGATCCAAACAAACAAACTGGCTGCTATGACACTTTGTTGCTGCTGCCCTATTCCAATTCAAAGTAAAACGTATATATTCAGTTAATAGGTTATATCTTCCAAACGTATCGGTAAAATTTTTTGTGTCATCTATTAAAAAACGAGAAATTTTACAAACTAAAAAATATTGAAATTTAAAAAAAATCGTTAGCGGCGTTTTCTCAAAAACCGCCAAAATTTGGGGGAAAAAACCTTATTTCACCTGTAGGAATTTACCTGTGTACTTTAGAAAAAAAGTTAAAAGGTATGCATAACAGCCCTTCAAAATACCTTTTCAACGATATATAGATCGCATCTGTAGCTTTTATCGTTTGACTGCTATAAGGGTTTCAATTTAGTTTAGCGGTTTTTAGCGATTTCCCGCTAAACTAGCTATTTTTCGGAAAAGTCGTAGAACAAACGTTTCTAGATTTTTGATCGGGAACAAATCCTCATTCAAACTTTTGAGCTAAATCAACGATTTGATCCAAACAAACAAACAAACAAACAGACTGACTTTTCATCTCATTTTCGGAAGGCCCCTAAAAATTTCAAAATTAATTATTTTTTGAACCAGTTGTCCGATTTTGATGATCGAGGTGTCATTCGACGCGTATTTTTGATGAGAATTGTAAAAAATTCATCGAAAATTCAAAAAGGCTCCAACGGCCCCATTAGCTCCAATAATTTAAATTTTTCCCCTCCCACTTACACCTGTTTATCTCACGAACCAGGTGAGTTTTCAAAAGTCTTAGTATGCACATTTGTAAGTTAGGTTGATACCTTTCGATCGGTATATAACTCGACCTGATCGGACAGTCATAGCAAATCTTCCATTCTTCCTGTGTATATATGCTAGTCGCCTTCGCACCCTTCGTGCTGCTTTCGTCACTAGCGCGGACTGCCGTCCGCAGTGATT
>JBAMBL010000327.1:0-29810 GCA_037043405.1 Drosophila subquinaria | reverse complement strand
TATATCAGACTACTATATTACAAAAGTAGCTCAAAATTAGAATAAAGGGCTTTGAAAGGGCATCAAATCTTCGGCGTAGCGTAGATATGCTTTCTATCTTGTTTTTCTTTAATTTGCAGTTGCATGTGCAAGTGGAAAATGCGAATCTGCCACTTCGGCCATTGACACTTGAGGGTAATTATAAATATATTTATGTACTTAACGTATGCTAACGTAAGTTGCCTGCTAGAATACGAGCATTAACCGATTTATCATTTAGCAGCGAATCTCTTGAAACGCAAACAAATCTGAGATCTGAAAATCAGATCAACATAATATGAGGTGCTTTGACAATGCAAACAACAATCAACCAGCAGCAATCAACAAATAAGAGGCAGAGAGAGACAACAAACGCTTTTTGCCCACTTCTGACTTTCTCTCTCTCTCTCTCTTATTCACACACACACAACTCGCTTAGTTTTGCAGACGCTGCGACGTCGACTTGGTCGACAGACAGTGTCGTCTTGGCCAATATAAAGCGCAGCTTCTTAACCTGATCACACTCATTGCCAGTTTAACGCGATTGCTGTGCAGTCCAGCTGTATTACAACTTGTGATTATCTCGGCGGGACTCTGATCTGATCCTGTGTAGAACTCAGAACTCTGTGTTTACTTGGCAATCAAATCAGTTCATTACTTTTGGTAATTTTAACTGTGCAAAGTGTGCTTTGGATTGTGAAAATAATTGTGCATGTGGGAAGAGATATGTAAACATTTGTTATTGAAATTAAATAGCATGCTAATAAAACGACAAAACGAATTCAAAATTTTCTTTTACTGTAACTGAACTGGATACATTTTTAATTTCAATTTGTTATAATAAAGTTATCATAGTCCAGTATAATTTTAACTGAGAGATACTTTGGAATTTGTTAAAATAACTTCATGCATCTTACGTAAAAATGAATTTATTTCAAGAATTTAAATAAAACTTTAAGTTTAATTATTATTATTTTATAGACTAAATTTTTAATATTTAGCAGCCTTCAAACAAAAGATTTTTCTCTATGTATTTTAAATAAAAACTAAAGTTTCAGGAATACTTAATACATTTTTTTTTTTGATTAAAAAGTAAGAGATGTATCTTTATTCTTAAGGTTATTAACTAGACGTTGAATAAGTGGCTATTTGAGTTATTAATTTTTTTTTAAATTCATAAGTCTTAATAAAATGAATTAATTTTTGAATTGATGTTTTAAATAGTTTTTAATCCTTGATCGGTCCTTGACTTAAATTAATTCCACTTTTTGCAGTTGACCTCAGCGGTGATGGCCAGTCACATGTGGATGCGTTACCTGCGTGTTTTGTTGCCACTGCTGCTGATCTCCCAATCATATGGTGCCAATTTGTCGCAACTGGTCAAGAAGCAGACGCCAGCGAAGCAGCCGCTGATATCGCAAGCATCGCAGCAACAGCAGCAGCAACAGGTGAATTCTATCAACGCCCAGCAGCAATATGGACAGGAGTTGGAGTTGCCGGCAGATCAGCAGGAGATGAAGAGCGAGGAGGACGAGGATGCTTATCAAATGCTGCACGATATGAAGCAGGATTCACGGTTACCAGTCGCCTCATCTTCCAACTATGCTTGGAATCCGTTCGCAGCCGTCAGTCCACCAATTAATCCCAATCCTTATGAGAGTCTACCTTCAAGTGGAGTTGGAGCTGGAATGCCCATGGCCAAGATGCTGCCATTTATTGGCTATGCACAGCCGGTACTTATTCCCTTTCCCCTCTATATAGCACCCGATATGTTTTACCCTTCGTATCCGGGTGCCGTGTCCGTGTCCGGGGGAAATGAATTGGACGATGTTGTCATGTCACGGGCAGCCGGCGATCGTCGACCCCTTTCCCCCCACTCCCCTCATTCGTCCCGCAACTCGCCCATATACTACGTCCGCCTGCCCCCCACCCCGTATATGTTTGTGCCCACGAATCTGGCACCTGGTCCATTTGGCAGCAGCTTTTCGCCGTTGCTCACTTACCAGCCGATGCCAACATTCTCCACCTTTGGCTCTGTGTTCAATCTACCCGTTAACTTTTTGGCCAATGGCAAGCCCTCAAGCGTTTATCAAATGAATGAGATGGCCTCGTTTCCAACGTCGAGTCTAGGAGGCAATAGCTTCAATCTGCGTCCGCCCACTCCCAGCAATCCCTACAGACCCATGTCGCCTCCGCCTCCGACTGGGGGCTATGGACAGAACTTTGGACTTTCAACGTTGCCCGCACCGCAACAGGACTCCAAGTTGACCTCTCTCAAGCGTCCATTTGTGTTCAACGGCCGTCCGGAGGACATCTATATATTGCCCAATAATCTCTACAATTACAACGAGCCGGCCTACTACTAATAACATCTCCGATAATGGACCGAGACACTCACTACAAGTATTATTTGAACGCATTTTAATAAATTATAATAAAATATAAGTAATCAAACAAAAGATCGCATTAGTTTATTTAGAGACAAATCAATTATTTATTTTTCAATTTTAAATTTAAATACTAAGCTTAAAATTGAAATTTCATATTTCTCCGAAACTTCTGTATCAGTGAAATAATTTATTTATATTAAAGCTTAATCGCCAATTAATGCAAAGTTTTTCTGTATCTATTTTCCCTAACAAATTTTTTTTAAGACATCTGTAAGAAAAATAATTTTAAAAATGAGTCAAAAACAATCTAGATTTGAGGAATTTTAAAAGTAGTTTGTGTTGATAATAATTAGAATAATTTTTTTTGTATTCTTGAAAAATATATATTACAAATTAAGCTTTTGAAGCCACCTTCAAAAAAAATATATTTGTATAAAATATTAATACAAATTAAATTTTATTTGCATTCAAAACTTAATCGCCAATCATTGCAACTTTTTCCTTCATTTCCTCAATATATTTCGCATCACCAAGAAATTTGCTGTTACCAATAAGCTCACCGGTTTTTAAATTGAACTCATAAACAATTGGCACACAATTTGGCACATTAACTTTTAGAATTTCATCATTACACAGACCTATAATTATAATAATAATAATACTGAGTGAGATTAATAGGTTCAGCTAAAAATTAGGAGAGTTCTAACCACCTTCTATGTGCTTTACAAGAGCTCGAGCGACAGTTCCATGGGCGACGATCAAAATGCGTTTGCCGTTGAGGACCTCTTCATTGATCTTTTCCCAGATCGGTTTCACACGATCCACACACTGGCCCACAGATTCCGAGAATGGAAAGTGACCAACTGGCACTTCTTTAAAGGCGAGGTTATTCAAGATCTCATAGTAGTAGTTGTTCGAGGGCTCTATTGGGGGCGGTGCCTCATCGTAGCTGCGTCGCCAGGCCTGAACCTGTTCCTCGCCATAAACATTGGCCACTTGCCGTTTGTTGGCGCCAGTCAAATTGCCGTAATGCCGCTCATTGAGTCGCCAGTCCAAAACCACTGGCAGAAATGAGCATTTCATTTCGGCCAAGATCACATCCGCACTTTGCCGGGAGCGAACCAATGCCGAGCAATAGACTTTGTCAAAGTCCAACTTGGCTTCAATCAACTTGGCTGCGGCAATACTACGCGATTGTTCCAGGCCTGTGGTATAGATCGAGATTCTTATCAGTACACTCAGAGAAAAATTCTCGTATTACCTTTGTTTTATAGAAAAAATAAGATAATATACAATTTCTTTAAGAAATTTCCATATTATATAAATATGGCAAAATTTCTGGATTTAAATAAAAGTGTTAATAATTTTAACAACAATTTATTGTAACGAAAATATTTCTAATTGTCAGTATTTTAAAAAAAGTATTAAAAGAAAAAAATTAATATTTTGAAAGAGATATAATGGTATTTTTTTTTGTAGTGTAAATACCTATTGTTGTTGTCATTGTTATCAGAATCGTAAGCTTACCATCCTCACTAAGTGGCGTGTCATGCCACCCACAAAATAGATTTTTCAAATTGAACTCACTCTCGCCATGCCGCACGAGTACAAGACGATTTGTTTTTGTAAAGGCATTCGAACTGAAATGAAAACAGGTTTCATTATAATTATTTAATCTTGATTTGTGTCAGTCAAAAAAATTTTCAAATTAATTTAGATTTGTAAATGTGTTGGAGAATACTTGTTGTCAAATTGAAGCAAATCAAGTCAAAGAATAATATAAATATACTATAATTCTAATAATCTAAAAAAATAATAATAAAACTTACTAACTGAATAACTCTTTCACAGATTAGTTCACGGAAAGAGCTAGAAAAACTGAAAAACTGAATAATTTAGAATTTGTTGCTTATCTATTTCAGCATTCTATAAGTGTTGATATTAAGGCTATAACTTATGGTACTAAACATTGTCCTGATATCGTATAATACGTTACAGTTTGCCTCTTAAAAACTTGAGCATGCTGTGCAGCTGATCCCTCCCAGTAAATGCCTTTAATTTATTCATTTGTCGCGATGAGGTATATCAGCATATCGGTGTTGCCCCTTGATTCCTATTGAATGGAATGCTGTTGGCTATAGTCCAATATTGTTACTGACGCAAGTTGACAACGCGAGCGACCAACTAAAATTCAAAAAATTTTTTTACAAAATTAAATACTTAAATTTTGTTGTTTACAGCCAACTGAGAGTAACAAAATGTTTAAATGATATAATAATTCATAAATATTATAAATCAGCAGAACTGAAATTGTTTAGTAGAACTACTGAGCAAATATAACAAATTTATAATCAACAAGAACTGCTAGAACTGCAGATGCAATTGCAAATACACAATTAAGTTTATTTAGACAATATTGAAATTGCCTTGTCTCTGCAAGAGTTCAAAGTAAACATCATTCGTTTGCATTGCTTTAAATTTTATTTTACCCTTACTTCTACTTGTAAACTAGTCAAATACTATATAATTTTTATTATACAATATTAAAATTATTTATGAATTATCTCTGCTAGTACTGAACTGAATTTAATATAATTTTAACCTTTTATTGAACTTGTAATCAAATTCTTTAATGTAACCATTGAAAGGGACAGTCAAAAATTGCATTATCAGTTTGAAAGACTTTGAATATTTTCTGAATCCCCAAAGATTTTGTAGCTGTAGCAATTGTATTATAATTTTTACTGATTTAGTTGTTTCAATAAATTTTTGAGATATCAGTTTTAGTCTTTTAACTTTTACAAACCCTAAAAATTTAGTAGCTGTCGCAGCGATGCAGAGACGATGACGATGACGATGACAATGAAGAAGTCTGAGGGCCGTCACAGTCACCGTCTGAATCTAAATCTGCGTTTCCGTATAAAGGTCTTAGCCAGTTTTGAGCATGGCTCAGTCTTCAGAGCAGCTTGCGTGAGCCTCTGTGTCACTAGTGCGTGGATTCGAATAATTGTGAATTGTGAACTTTTGTGCGTGGCTTGTGAAGAATGCATTTTCCGGCAATTGAAGACTTTTATAAGCGTTTGCTATTCCTACTGCCGTTTGCAACTGGTGGGTATTACTTATTATTGACGTCTGCATCTACAAATCAACCAAGTGTGTCCAAAGAATATGTGCGATTGTCAATATCGAGTTATATTAAAAATCTATGCCATATACAGAGACTGACAGCTTGTTTGACCTACTACAACGTCAAGAATGCTTAATTATCATTGCGAAGACATAATATTTTAAAATAAAATAGAAAACTTTGCTTAAATTTAAGCATATTTTTTTAAATTTGCGTTTAAATTTTATATATATCTCCATGCTATGAAAAGTTAAATTCATTTTAAATTTGCAACATGTAAAAGTAGTGGGTCTTATAAGCTGTATACGTCTACAAATCAATGTACAATATACCTCTGACGTAAATAATAGTTATATGTTTAATGAGATTTACTATCTGAAACGGTACATGCCCAGTGATTTTTAAAGGGGGAATTTATGAGCCATCCCTAATCTGAGCTCTTATGTCACACTCAGCGCCCATAAAACTGTCGAATTGATGGGAGAGTAGAGTAGAGCACACGCATCATCTGATGGATAATGGATAGTAAACAAAACAAAGCAAAACATCACAGACGCATGTAAATAATAATAACAATAATTAAAATTGCATGCACAAATGCTTCGAGAAACTATAAAAAGATGTCACTGTAATTGTTTATTGTTTACTGTTTATTGTTTACTCTGAGCTTGGTTATATAAGTTGGCGAATTGTGCACATTGGACAATTACAGTTCACTTAGGTGCGTGGTACCTCCCTCTATTTGGGCCACGTTTTGGGAATTGAGTCAAAACATTTACGTACTTGTATTGCGAATTTTAAATTGAAATTGGCAAACAATGAGCAGTCGTAATAATTTTTATCATTTTACTAGCAAACTTGCTGTATGACTTAAAATGTTTGAGTTTCTTTAATACTTATGTAAATCAAGTGATTAAAATATTTGTCTGGGCTTTGTCTTCTTATTATTTTCCCCACTCTCACTTTTTTCCCACTTAGAGTTTTCAGTGGATGATCGTCGCTTTAGCTACGATGCACCAATGCAATGGCAGTACATTTATCCGCAGTGTGGAGGCTCCGATCAGTCGCCCATATCACTCAATGCCCACAAAGTAATTCCCATTGGCCTGCCGCCGTTGCTTTTCGGACTCTACGAGGAACCCTTCGATGATTTATTAGTTCTGAGAAATAACGGACATACAGGCATGTTAAATGGCATTCAAATTTCAATAAAATTTTTATATTTGAATTAATCTTTATATGTTTAGTTGAGTTCAGTGTGCCCACGACAGTGTATGGCGAACGTCCCTATTTAACAGGCGGACTTCTGGGAGACTTTTATGAAGCCATGGCTGTCCACTTCCATTGGGGCTCCTCCAAACAAAAGGGCTCGGAGCATTTGCTCAATGGTCGTCGCTACGATCTGGAAATGCATATAGTCCATCGAAATACAAAATACCAAACTGACGAAGAGGCCAGAAATCAAACTGATGGCCTTGCTGTTCTAGCTGTACTTTTCAAGGTGGTTCGCGTAAGTCTCTGAATCAACTCAAACTACAAATCGCTCATTTACACGCTGCACGACTGTCATTACTCAAAAAAAAGAAAGAAATAAACCATTTTTTATTTAATAATACTGAATGTGTATCTACTTTTTATCTAATAGTCTAAAGAATTCTTGGTAAACAGAAAAAAAAAACAAATCAATCTAAAATATTTTTATCACGCTTTCACAACTACTCTGGTTGGATTTTGAAAGCTAAATAATGTAAAGTTAAGCTTGAATTTATAAATGAGTTGGTTTTTCTGTGTACTAAAAGGAAAAGTTTAAATGCGTTTTTTCGAAACGCCGTTTTATTGAGGTTTGACAGTCTTGCAACTAATGAGCGATATATAATCTTATCCTAAAAGTTTACGAAAAAAAGAAATAAATGCGAAACGATTGCAGTCAAATTATGTACATTATCAGCCTGGGCTTAACGAGATCTTGGGCTCTCTGCTCCATTTGGGCGATTTCAACAGCAGTCACACGCCAGCTGCTTTCCTTACACTCGGATCGCTGCTGGGTAACTTGGACAGGGGCAATTTCTATGCCTACAAAGGATCCCTGACAACGCCGCCCTGTTCGCCGGCAGTGCTGTGGCATGTGTTCGCCGAGGTATTGCCCATTTCCCATCTGGAACTGCCCAAGTTTTGGCAATTGCGGGATCGTCGGGGTCGACCACTGATTAATAATTTTCGACCGCTGCAATCCCTAGAGAGACGACAAGTATTTCAACGGCGTCCTCTGGAGGAGTACCTTTGGTCGTAGCCAGTTATTTATTTAGTTATTTAACTCAATTAATTTAATTACCTTCAAAAATTGTTAAATAATCAAAATATTTATATTACAAAAACCAGTACAAGTACAAGTCAGGGGATCCCCCCTTTTTTTAAATAGATAATTTGAATCAAAAAACTATCTAAACGAGATTAATACAAATTTTAGGCTAAATTAATTTATAATTTTGAATTTTCGATATTTTTGAATATAATATAATTTACAAAATTATGAAACGTGTCAGAATAAGATTTATGTATATATGTACATGTAAAAATAAAAAAAATATATACTAATTTATATTTGTAACGACTTTATTACCGGAAAAATTACAATGGCAATAGAAATGGGTCAAAGAAGCTCAAATGATTCAAAGTTAGTTGCTGTTGCCTGTTGCCTGTTCGTTCACAGCTATTTGCTGTAGCGTGTGAAGAAAGCAGCAAATAGTCCCACCTCGACGGCCAAAACGGAGGAGCGCATGACGGACGAGGGCAATCGCATCACTGGCCGCGGCAGCTTGGCCACGTTACTGGCCGAGACCGAGACCTGCTTGGCCTGATTATATGAAACTGGGACCCGACGCTTTGGCAGCGTGGCATGACGCATTAGATCGGGAGGAGGACGATAGTTGACAGTATGATACTCATGATCGCGCACATCGAAGGGGGGACGTGGAATACGGACACGGGGATTGATCGGTGGATGGAACGACGGCCTGGTTACAGTCCTCTTTCGCATTCTGCGCTCGCCCTCATTGGCATTCGCAATCGTATTCGTAATGTCTGTTGACTCGGGAAGTATATTCATCTGATCAATATAGGGATTAATGCCTTTGTAGTTCACCGCACGTTCCTTGGTCTGTCCCCGAGTCATCAAAGTATTCAGCTGTTTGTTTAAGTCCCCCTCAGCCTCGGTCTCAGTCTCGGGCTTCAGCTCGTACTTCCCTTCAGCAACTTCTTCCTGTTCCATGCGCTCTCTTTCATGTGAGGAACTGATTTTTTGATCCTCATCGAGTATCGCTTTATACGACGCTTCCTCATCGAGTAGCATTTCCTCTGACATTGGGTTTTTCATCTTCTTATTTAGCAAGTCCTCTTCTTCAATTTCTTCGAATTCTTCATTCAACTCGGAAAGTACTTGGGCTGAGGTTGGTTTTCTTCTCATTTCCTTCTTGTGATCTTCTTGTGCAATTTCTTCGATTTCTTCTGCTTTTAACTCAGAAACTATTTGAGCTGAGGTTGGTTTTCCTCTCATTTCCTTCTTGTAGTCCTCTTCTGCAATTTCGATTTCTTCTGCTTTGAACTCTGAAACGATTTGGGCTGAGGTTGGTTTTATTCTCATTTCCTTCTTGTAATCTTTTTGTGCAATTTTCTCGGTTCCTTGTGCATTAAACTCGGAAACTGAGGTTGGTTTTATTATCATTTTCTTCTTGTAATCCTCTTGTGTGAATTCTTCAGTATTCAAATTTTTCTTGTAGTCTTCTTGCGATGTCTCCTCGGTTTCTTCAGCACTTAGTTCGGAAGCTGTTTTTTTCTTCTTGAAATCCTTTTCCGAAATCTCTTCGGATTCTTCAGAATGAAATTCGGAAATTATTGGCTCCGAAGATGTTTTGTTTTTGAAATCCTTTCGTGAAATCTCTTCGGTTTTTTCAGCATTAAGTTCGGAAATTGTTTTCTTCTTCTTGAAATCCTTTTGTGAAATCTCTTCGGGTTTTTCAGCATTTAGTTCGGAAACCGTTTCTTCTAAGGCGGGTCTTTCTATCTTTTTATGCTTGAAGTTCTTCTTTTGTGGCATTGCTTCGGTTTCCTCGGCTTTTGAATCGGAAATATTTTGTTCGGCCATTGTTTTTTCTATTAGTGCTTCAATAAATTGTGAGTTGGATGCAGAGGTCGGATTTGACTCTTTATCCTGTGAATCTATTGGTAGAGAAGGAACAGCAGAAGAAAGAGAAGCCGAGGCATATTTTTGATGGTGATCCTCCCTCAAGGCTTTCTCCTTGATTGTTCTCCTTCGTAAGGATAATCTGGATTTCTTCTCAGAGGACTTCGGCATTTCAGCCCTGTCCTCGTCGGAAATTGGAGGAGCCTTATTACTTTGCCTTACAGGATCTTGATCTTGGCTTTCAGTTAAAACTGTTTTTTGTTTTGATTGCTGCTCTGAATTGTCATCGTCGAGCAACCAATCCCATTCTGGTCCTTGTTCGCCATCATTTTTGGCATGATAAAACCGCAGGTTGGGATCTTCAAGGCCAGGAGCTTGATTCTTTTTTTGGACCAAGCCCAATGACTGTTGATCTTCAATCAGTTTAGGCTTTTCTTCAGTTCCCTCATCAGCGCTACGATTTTCATTGGTAAGTATTTTATCAAAATCGTTTTGGCTTTCATTAGAAAGTATTCTATCAAAATCGATTTGGCTTTCAACAGTTTTGGTTTTATCCAAATTCTTTTTCAAGCCGTCCACTCTTAATAATTTATGATGATGAGGATCTTCGGATAACACTTGAGGATTCTTGTTTTTTAACTCATGATCGTCTTGATCTAGAACTTCTTGCTTGTCATGCAACATTTTTGAGTCGTTGTCCTCTAGAATTGCTTCTTCTACCTCCAGTTTTTGGTGCCTTTCCACATTGGATTTATCATTATAAATATGTTTCATTTTAGGTGTTTTGCTTCTATCTTCTGGCTCCAATAGCGACTCATGCATTTCTGCCTTTTTGGGATACTCAAGCCAAAACTTTGGATCTTCTAATTTGGAACAAGACAAATTCGAATCTTTCTTAGCCTCGATGTTGTTAAAGTTATCGGAGGATGCCGCTTCAATCACAAGATTCTTGATTAAAGAAGCTTGCTTATCTAGAAACTCCTGTGCCATTTTTAGCTTCTTCTGATCCTCAAGGCCAGCTTGATCCATGTCAGTGCCACGCAGTTCTAACCCAGGACCATCTATATTCTCTTGATTATTAAATTCAAGCGTTTCTACAGATTTATTGCCGCTACTTTCAGAGTTAGCTGAAGGAGTATTCTTCAAATCCTCTTTTGGCAACTGATCATCCTGGCTGTGATCCAAGCGATAGGAATTATCTGTCATTGAGTATTGCAAGGGAACAAAGTCGAATTTTTTTATGGTCGGCGTGAACGATGCATCCTTATTTTCTAAGCTTTTGCTGTCGCTCGACTCTTTTTTCGGTCGTACTACTTTAAGATAATCGACCGTGTAACCGCCTTGATTAATGGGAAAAACGTTTTCATTTGATTGATCCAACTTGTTGTTGACAACAGGTTCAGTCTTAGTGAACTTAGTTTCCTTAACTTCCCTAACTTCCTGTTCTTGATGCAGTTCTTCCTTAATTCTTATCATATCTATAAGCTTCATTACATGGGGATCATCATCAAGTAGTCGCATGCTATATTCAGAATCCTTGTCATAGAGTACTTCCTCCCTTGCATTTACATTTATTTTTGTTTTCTTCCCTGGGATTTCTTCTAATGGTTCAGAATAAATAGGTTTGGAATCTAAAAGTGAGGCTGAATTCCCAACTTGTTCCTTTTCTGATGACTGATTCCTCTTTTTATTTACTGTCGACTTTTTATCCTTGGATTTTTGATCGTCATTCGTAACCTTAACTCGGACCTTTAATGCTTTAAATTTCTCATTGTAGGGTCTCACATGCCGCTCAATAATGTTGGTCAGACCGACTAGTGGCGATGGTTTTCCATCATCCGATTTATTTGAACCAGATCCCGACATTTCTTCGGGTAGTCCCCCTTTAATTGATAAGAGTTCACTGCTGTCTTTGTCTTTCGGCAACACGGAAAATAAATTGGGAGAGCCGACAGCATTACATATATTCTGATTTGTTTCCCTCTCTTGATCAATCCACGAGGCTTTGACCTCATCTGTTATCGGATTTGTCGTAATGTCCTTAAGCTTGAGATAGATTTCTGGTTTATCATCCGCCGATTCAATTTCAAAAGAATACTCGACGTTGCCATCATTGGGATTGGGATCATCTATAGCGGCGATTGCTGTCATGCTTGATTTTTGGCACATCTCTAAAAACTCGTTTAACTCCATGTTGGTATTTGGAATTTTAAAATATTGCTGATACGGCTCCAGAAATTCCTCCTCCTTCTCATTAAAGCAATTAAATGGATTCGCAATTGAGTGCCTAGAAATAACATTATCCAAAGAGATAGAGCTATGCTCAGGAACTGTATCATCCAAGTTCTCAAGAACGCTGTCTGTGTCGGAAATGGGTATCGTATACTCATCTTTTTGCAGTCGAGTAATGGAGCAATTGCTAATGAGGTATTTAAATTAATATTTTGCACCCCATAAGAAATACAAATATTTTTAATTAAATGAATGAAAGCAAAGACACAAAGTATAATTTGAATAAACCAAAATAAAGATTAAAATTAAAAAAGAAATTAAAAAATTTAAGAAATTTATGGATGGAAAAACTGAAGCATAAATTAATAAATTCATTTAATAGGGCACTGCTTAATTATATATAATACTGTCGAACTTCCCTAACTCGAATCACCATTATCCACGAAAAAAGTTCGAGTTAGGGAGACTTCGAGTTAGGGAAGTAGAATTGTATGAAATTTGCCTAGTATTGCCACTCGATTTTGTTCGAGTTAGAGAGACTTCGAGTTAGGGAAGTTCGAGTTAGGGAAGTTCGACTGTATTACGTTCTTCTTATTTTGGTTTCCCATTTTTGTTTTCATAAGTTTTTTTTTTCAAAATTTTGGTATTCTGAGAAGTTATAGCTACCTGAAATCCGGGTGATTACGCAGGGTGTCTAAAATAGCGTCTGGTGGCACCTCATTCTGGCAGATTCGATGTAAGATCGTGAACAGTGGGAACCTTTGAATTGATGAATTAGATCAATGTCCTCTTGTATTCTAGGCAAATTTACTCACTCGTTTTGCAGCTTTGCCCTTTCCAAGTATGCGTGAACCTCGCCAGCAATTACGGGCCCAAGCAGCTTGCGACCATTCAAAAGATTTGCTTCGATCTCTTGTACTGTTTTCCGCGTAGTAACAAAGCTTTTGGCAAAAGTAACGTTTTTATCAGCTGCAAAAAAATAGCATATTTATAATAAAAATTTAAAGTAGTTTTACTATAATTTTAACTTTCGAAACTCTAAACGCTTATCGGCGTTATGTGGTTAAAGGGAATTTATACGAACCGTATGAAGAAGCCACTGAGTTTGCTACACCGCAACTTTCGAAAAATGTAGATAGTTTGGTACTTGGATTAAAAGCCTTAATGAATCGCATCATTTCCTTTAAGCCCAAATGAAGGCAGGCGACCCGAGCATTGTCGCCCAGTCGCAAGCCGTCAATAAAGCCCGCACTTAGGGCAACCAAGTCCTTTAGGGTATTACACAGTTCGACACCATCGACATCATCGATGCTGAACACTTTGCAGTTCTCAGTTTGGAACAGATTTGTCAATTGCTGAGCATGTGCCTCATTGTTACACCCAATGGTTATTTCGCACAATTTTCCCTGTGCCATTTCCATGGCACTGTTAGCACTCATCACCGAGTAGCATGGAATTTTCAACTGGTTGGATATGGCATGCGAATATAGATCGATTTCACCATCCCTAATATGATCAAGTCCCTTAATCAACGACACTGCATAGGCACTACTTTTCATCTTTCCCGCTAATATATTACAATACGGCTTTAAAAAGCTATGCGATGTGGCAAATATCAAAATATCAGCTTCCTTGGCAGCTTCGACAAGATCATTGACAGAAATCTACCAAAAAAAATCAGTTTAAATTAGCGAATTCTTAATAAATTTGGTAATCCTTTTAGTTTATATTCCCCTCAGCACCAGAATCGTTCAGAAATGGAATTTCTATTTATTTTTAAATGTCCCAGATCTAGATCAAGTATATCGATTATTACCAACAAGGAGCTAAAACCACTGAATTTGGTATGTTAGTCTAGTTTGTAATTGTTTGAAAAATTTTAGAAAAACTTAAACCTTTAATAAATCAATGTTTTATGTCGCGAATTTCGGCAATGAGGAACATTCAAATTTTCTGTGAACACATATTTTCACAAAGGAGCTCACCAGATTTTCGTCTAGCTTAATTCCTGGCAGATATTTAATATTCTCATGACGCTCGTTCATCACCTCAGAGAGGTAACTGCTTCTGACGAGCTCATCGTACACATAAATGTGCACTCTTTTATCGAACTCACCATTGAGTACATTTTTACAAACGGCAGTTGAAATTGCAGAGCCCCTACAAAAAAAATTTACGGATAAACGTCACAAGTTCATATAGAAATTAATTATGTGATGAATGTGACGACTTACCAGCTTTCTGCGCCAATTATGCACACCTTTGGTTTCTTTGCCATCTCGTCGTTACATATGTTTTTTTTCCGTATGCTTTTACCCAAAACCAATAGCCAAAAGTTAAAACAAAATGTTTTTATTTAAATTTTAAATTGAAAATTTTTTTTTGAATTTATTAGAAAATTTTGTTCTACGAAATGGGACGAAACATACTACTGTTTTGATGTACTGAAACCAAATAATAACGACAGAGATTTCGTAGACAACTTTCATATTCATTTATTTAGAACAGTTGACCAAAACTTCTTTTAAAAATTAAAATAAAATGAAGTAACTTAATATGATATTAAAACATGTATTATATTTAATTAAAATTTATACCAAATATATAAAAAAGAAATTAAAAATCAAAAGTGTAATAATTCATGTGTACGGCTGAAATTCGTAGACAATGCCAGATGAAGTTTCCTCGTTCTCACTCACTCTCACTGTTTTAACCATCTGTTGCTTTTGCTGCTGTTGTTGTTGTTTTTCTCTCTCCCGCTGTGCTTCCTCTTCTGAAATTGCGCGTAGCTCAAATTCTGTAATTATTTGTGAGATGCGACTTTTGGCCTCAGCTGCTAATTTAGGCGGCAAGCTCTTTATGCTGATGCAAGCGCTTTCGAAAAACAAATCATAACTGTCGCGTTGCTGAATTTGCTGCACTTTGGGTGCGCCAGAATTCGATGACGATGGGCCCTTCTGGGATGTCGGATGAGACTTCTCTCTAGCTGAGAGATCTTGGAAATAGGCATTCAATAAGGCGCGATCTCGAGTTATGCTCTGCAAGAGCTCGTCACGATTCCGACGTGGTCTGGAATTGGCCTTCATACCAAAGCGTTTTAAGGACATTATTTAATGGTGGACGGTAAAAAGATTTTCCAAAGTGTAAGAGCAATTGATCGTTCTATGTGATTGATTATTTGTGTCTGCAATTAATTAAAGGTCAGTATTCAATCATTTACAGATTCCTTACATATTTAAATACTTGCCGAGCTCCAAAATACACAGATTCCACATAAAACGTGAACACAATTTAATTCTTTTTGTATTTTGTTTGTTTTCTGTTTACAGAATCCTCAACAGAACATTTACATATGCTCTTACATTCCATACACTTAACATTCACTGCCTTAAAAATTACTAACAGTGAGCACGAAAATTTTGCTGGCAAGCCTGGGGAACCGCTAAAGTAAACCTTTAAAATATAAAAGTTTTTGCACTAATTGAATGCTTGCTGCACAATTTCTCAAAGATCATTAAATGGTGACGGATTGATTGGAACTTTTCCTTTTATTATTCTATTAAACTTAAATTCATATTATCTATTTTGTTTTATCGAGCTATAACAGAGCCCTATCGAGGCACAGCTGTGTTTTAACATTGCCGATTATCAATGTATCTGAGCTATCGAATTTTAACAGAGACCCAGGTAACAGAATCCTATCGAAAATGTCCGATTATTAATTTAAAATTTTCCTTATCATATTAATATTTTAGCTTAATTTATTTTACTAATTTCAAGAATGTACTTTACAAAAGTATTTAAAATTTTTATAAAAATTTGACCTATTTAACGATATAAGTATAACGGAATTTTAAGTCAGACCTCCGAATTGAGGATGATGATGAGAACTGCTTTGTTGTTGTTGTGTGATTGTTTGTGATGTCGTCGTCATTGGCATTTCTACCTCATTGGAACTGCTACTGTTATCCTTAAGCGCGCGCAGCTCCAGCTCGCAAATCAATTGCGATACGCGCATCTTTGCCTCGGCCACAAGTTTCGGCGAAAGCGCCTTCACACTTGAACTAACGCTTTCGAAAAATAGATCCACATGATTTTTATCTCTGGGCGGCGGGGCGTGCGGTAATTGAACACCAATGAGCTCCCGAAAAGACTCCATTAGCTCGTTCTTATCTTGTTGAATTTGCATGAGAAGTTTAAGGCCCTCTTTACGGTTGGATGCTGAGGTTGAGTCTGTGACGGGTTTCATTGTTGTTGCTGTTGTTGGAATTCGATTGTTGTTTGTTGTCGACTGGGCTGTTGCTTCGATTACTTGAAAGTTGTGCGAGCTGCAAAGTTGCAATAATTAATATTTGAATGAATGTAGGATATACACTAGCCAGAAAAACTATGCGTACACCCTTATTTTTGCTTTAACAGTTTCAAGAACTTTTTTGCATCCCAACATTTTTTGGAAAAAAACCAGGAAAAAAGTTGAAAAATTGACTTTTTTTAAACTCAAAATATTCAATGGGTACTTAATGGGTTAAGAATATTTTTGCATCATTTAAACGGAATTTGAACGACCTTTCCAAATATATTTTTTTTACTGTGATAACTTCACTAACATAGCTGTTAAAGCAAAAATAAGGGTGTACGCATAGTTTTTCTGGCTAGTGTATGTTATTTACCTGTCTTCAACTACACTGTCTGTATTTATGACCTCCAGCTGATTATTCTCTTTCACCATGGGCTCGGCCTCGACAGCCTCCTGCTTTAATTTAACCTTCAGTGCTCGCTTCCGCTGGTGATAATACTTGCTGCGTTCTTGGCGCACGCTCAATTCCTTTCGCACAGCGCCTTCGCCTTTTGTGATTAGTGACTCCAGATTTCGTTTGTGTTTTGTGGTGCGTTCATGTCTCACTAGATGGCAACGATTGCAGTCCAGGCGACACTGGCAGGCTCGACAGAATGGCTTGTTGGGATCATCGGCTGACCGTTTTAGCCAAGGATCGAAGAGGCTCAGCCACTTCTCACAGAACTTTTGGCTATATTTCTGCTTTCCACTTGCACTTCCTCCGCTGCTGTTAAGTTTCACTTTTATCTTTGCCTCTTTCCTAATTAATAAAGTAGCATATGAGTACAACACAACTACACACATTTGAGACAAAGCGAACTTACCAATCGGAATCCGAAGAATTTTCGGAAAAACTCATGTTTTGCTTTTGTTATTATTGTTATTGTTATTTATTAAACGCAACTAGAGTTGTTTCGTTCTGAAAAAGTTCAAATGAACGGGTCATAAAGATGAACGAATGAACTTATTCAGTCAATAATGAACTAAATCGTTCATTTCGCGGTTGGTCAGTAATTTCTTTAAAATATTTTTAACTTTCTTAGAGATATAAAATTATAACTGTATATTTATAGGATTCGCGATTGGATTTAATTTCTTCTTTATTTACACGTAACAATGCTTCAAATTCAAATATGTATTTTGATATGTACTGAATAGAAAAAATCTCGTTCTTAGTTAAAGCGTAGTACGCTCTAGCTGAAAACATTTTGGACGCTCGAAATGTTCGATGTTTTGAGGTCGGGCCTTACAGAATTCAGTGTGACAGCAAAATACCAAAAATCACTAAAAAGTTGAGAGATTGTTGGTCCTTTGTTGCTGTGGTCACACTGTTGCGTCAGCTGTTCACAACAAACAAGTAAATACAATTTCAAATAATCAAAGTGACAAAATGGACCAAATGGACTGGATCAGTGAAGTAGCAGCGACCAATACCATAATTTTCGGATTAACGGCCTCTGCAATACTTTCCCATGCACTTTTGATAAAAGTCGCATCAAAATGCTTTTTATCGGTTAAATCCCATATGATTGGCCTCTCTCTCACCTCTCTTATTTTGCTGCTTATTTTTTCCCGCCATTGTTGTTCATATATTTCGACTATTCAAAACAACGATTCAATCGATGTTTTGAAAGGTCAAAATAAAGCTGCCATCTGTGGATCAAACAGTGTTGTAAAACGCCAGAAAATATTCTGAGCTGCCCATATTTAGGTACAGCGTACATACGTTTAAGCATAGTACGCTCTAGCCGAAAATGTTTTTGCAAGGCCAAAACTTCATATAAAAAAAAGGGTTGCAAACATGCTCGAAATTATTTTGTAAGGCCATTTCTAAACGTATGTACGCTGTACCTAAAGCGTAGTATGCTCTAGCCGAAAATATTTTGGACGCTCGAAATGTTCGATGTTTTGAGGTCGGGCCTTACAGAATTCAGTGTGACAGCATAATACCAAAAAATCACTAAAAAGTTGAGAGATTGTTGGTTCTTTGCTGCTGTGGTCACACTGTTACGTCAGCTGTTCACAACAAACAAGTAAATACAATTTCAAACAATCAAAGTGACAAAATGGACCAAATGGACTTGATCTGTGAAGTAGCAGCGACCAATACCATAATTTTTGGAAACGGCCTATGCTCTGTTGTTAGAGGCGGAAGAGGAGCAAGAGCTCCGGCAAAAAAGCCATGTATGGCGCCAAATGCCATTCAACCGCTTCATTGGCCATGGGTGGCTGTGGCCCTACTCCACCGGCACTTCCACTCTTTGCCCGCTTCTTCTCCGACGCCTTAATGTGGTATTTGTAGCTGTCCCGAAGCGATCTCCATGCTGACTTGCAATCTTGTACTGCAATCAAAGTAATCCATTAAATATTGTCTCATAAACAGTCCAAGAAAACTTACCAGGTTTGTTAAGCGCCTCTGCAATACTCTCCCATGCACTTTTGATAAATGTCGCATCAAAATGCTTTTTATCGGTTAAATCCCATATGATTGGCCTCTCTCTCACCTCTTCAATCAGCCTTATTCGTTCCTCATTTTCGAAGACATCAATTCGGCTCTTATTTTGCTGCTTACTTTTTCCCGCCATTGTTGTTCATTGATTTCGACCATCCAAAACAACGATTCAATCGATGTTTTGAAAGGTCAAAATAAAGCTGCCATCTGTTGACCAAACAGTGTTGTAAAACGCCAGAAAATATTCTGAGCTGCCCATATTTAGGTACAGCGTACATACGTTTAGAAATGGCCTTACAAAATAATTTCGAGCATGTTTGCAACCCTTTTTTTTATATGAAGTTTTGGCCTTGCAAAAACATTTTCGGCTAGAGCGTACTATGCTTAAATATGGGCAGCTCAGAATATTTTCTGGCGTTTTACAACACTGTTTGGTCAACAGATGGCAGCTTTATTTTGACCTTTCAAAACATCGATTGAATCGTTGTTTTGGCTGCTCGAAATCAATGAACAACAATGGCGGGAAAAAGTAAGCAGCAAAATAAGAGCCGAATTGATGTCTTCGAAAATGAGGAACGAATAAGGCTGATTGAAAAGGTGAGAGAGAGGCCAATCATATGGGATTTAACCGATAAAAAGCATTTTGATGCGACATTTATCAAAAGTGCATGGGAGAGTATTGCAGAGGCGCTTAACAAACCTGGTAAGTTTTCTTGGACTGTTTATGAGACAATATTTAATGGATTACTTTGATTGCAGTACAAGATTGCAAGTCAGCATGGAGATCGCTTCGGGACAGCTACAAATACCACATTAAGGCGTCGGAGAAGAAGCGGGCAAAGAGTGGAAGTGCCGGTGGAGTAGGGCCACAGCCACCCATGGCCAATGAAGCGGTTGAATGGCATTTGGCGCCATACATGGCTTTTTTGCCGGAGCTCTCGATGCAAAGGCGGTAAGTACATATACAACAAATATTAAAAAAAATATAAAATACAAATTTTGTGCTTGCACTTATTATTGTAGAACGTATTGCAGCGCATTAGATGACGTCCCGTCTACCAGCCAAGGACTAATGTCTGAGGGTTCTAATTGGGACCTTCAATTTGAAGCGAATGCATCCATGGACGCTAGTCAAGCGAGCTACGTTGAAGACGGTCTTGATGCGAGCAACACATCGTGCGAGAACACGTCGGCGGTTTGCTTTCTTGCTCCTCTTCCGCCTCTAACAACAGAGCATAGGCCGTTAATCCAAAAATTATGGTATTGGTCGCTGCTACTTCACAGATCAAGTCCATTTGGTCCATTTTGTCACTTTGATTGTTTGAAATTGTATTTACTTGTTTGTTGTGAACAGCTGACGTAACAGTGTGACCACAGCAGCAAAGAACCAACAATCTCTCAACTTTTTAGTGATTTTTTGGTATTATGCTGTCACACTGAATTCTATAAGGCCCGACCTCAAAACATCGAACATTTCGAGCGTCCAAAATATTTTCGGCTAGAGCGTACTACGCTTTAGAAATGGCCTTACAAAATAATTTCGAGCATGTTTGCAACCCTTTTTTTTATATGAAGTTTTGGCCTTGCAAAAATATTTTCGGCTAGAGCGTACTATGCTTAAAGCCTAGTACCGACGTGAGATAAATTTTTAGCGGCGGAAAATGCTCAATATTTAGCTGTCGACGAGCGTAAAGCCAGAGTTGCCAAATCAACACGAAAAAATAACAAAAAGTTGAGTGGTAACTCTATGCGTCCACAGCGGTTTATTTTAAATATGAACATGCAGAACTGATTTGCATAAAAAGAGGAGAGAATAAACAATGAAAACTGTATATTAATGATAATAGAGGAGAAATATGCGATGGCACGCAAGCACAGCGGGTTTTGGGTGCACCCATCGCCTTAGAACTTTTTACGTGGATTCTCCCTCTAAATTAATGAAAAAATACAAATATTGGCCTCTTTTCCACCTCTTTAATCAGCAGAATTTTGTCTGCTGTTTCAAAAAGAACCAATCTGCTGTTTTTTGTTAATTTCCCGGCCATATCTTTTGAGTTATTGTGAGAGAGTGAGATAGATAGATAGCAAAACTCTAAACAAATCGATGTTTCGCTGGGCTTGACAGCTGTTTCAAACAGTGCTGGATAACGCCCGTTCCTTATCTGGCAACTCCGTTTTTAGTTTCAGTTTAGTTGACGTGCGGACCGACAAGCGGAGATAAATGTCGTCTTCTTCTTATTCACCTTACGCCAGCGTTTTTTTTATATGGAGTTTGACCTTACGCTAGGCCTTTTTTCTCACGTCGGTACTAGGCTTAATGACCAACTGAATAACTGAACTAAATGACAAATTTAGTTCACGACAAATCTTGCAACCGTGTGGCAACCTTGGCTCCGAGATAACAATTGCAATAGCTTTTATATGTGGCAGCCTTGTTACCGCAGAAAAGGGTCGATAGTCAGATTTTTAAAAGGGGTTTTTTTTAATTTTTTCCTATTTTGAAATTCGAAAGTTTCGAATTTTTGGTCAAGATTTAATTGTATGAACTTTGTAGTCTGATCTACATTTGTTTTACATTGCACCCACGGTTGCCACATTTAAAAACAATAATTCTATCTTTTTCATATAAAAATGTATGTACATATGTATTTCATAAAAATCGATCCAAAAAATATATATTTAATTAAAGCCATTTCCATTATGTTCATCAGATAGACTGTTTGTTTAAATGCTGCTTACAATACTCCCAAATAAAGAGAGATCCTGTCACGTGAACATTTAATGAACGCACAATTCCAAACTGTGGAATCTCGACGGCAGAATCCAAGAGAGCAATTAAATCCACAGGAATGCCATGTTTCTCATGACTGTAAAAACATAATAAAATGTTGTTTATTGGTATTCGAGCTAAATTAAAATATATGTTAGCTTACCCCAACAATAAAACACATTTTTCGGGAAACTTAAAGTCGGCAAAACTCACGCTATATGCAGTTTGCTCAGCACCAACAATTTTATATCCCATGGATTGTTTCTCAATCAAAAATTCAGCTAGTGCTCCAGGTTTTACTTCCATAATATTTAAGCTCTTCTCGGCGGTCATGCTGCAATGGATGATTGTCGTGTCATACATATTTCGTTTAATGATATTATTGTTGAATTTGTTTTCGTTTACCTTAAATTCGTAAAATCCGGTTTATCAACGAGAGTCTTGGCGCTTAAGATCAGTGTTTTGACACCCAACACTTCACAGGTGCGTGCCAAACCTCCAAGATTAGGTAATTTATCAATTAAGGAGGCAACCACAATCAGCTCTTGCTCCTTGTGTTGCGTATCCGTTGCAATAGTCTCATTTGTGTTGAATATATCATTCATAGGATTCACTTTTCTCTGCACATTTAAATTGGCCATCTCAATGGTCAGTTCTTGGTCAGCGATTAATGGATTCTTTTTTGTCTTTAAGACATTTCGGTACTCATCTAGATTTTCTCTGAATTTTATTCCAATATCGATTTCAATGTCAAATTTGCTGAATTCATCAAATGGTGCATTTGTCATATACAAGATAGCGTCTCCTTTTACTAGTGATGGAGTCTGTAGCATTACTTTCGATAAGATGAGACGGGTTTCATTTTCAAATTTAGGTAATCTGGATCCCAAAGTGTTTTCTATAGTTGTTTTCAAAGCCTCGAGAATAGGCACTTCAATGCTAGAAAAATTTTTAAAATTAGTTAAGTACTTTAAATGAATTATACTGTTATGCGATCCCAAACTGTTTGAATACTTTTCGATATTTTCAGTTTTACAGAACCTACGATTTTTGGTTAATTTCCCGAAATATTTTATAAACAATAAAGCTTCTCATTATGCAATTTTTTGTAACAGAATCTAAATATTCGAGTGCTTTGTGTGCTTACCTGGTCTCCTCACATTTCACTGCAAACGTGTGTATGACCAATTGAGCGAGAAGGCGGGTTTGGAAGTGTGCTCCCATTGTGTGTGGCCATAGCAAATTTACGATTTCCTTCAAGCGCTTTGATTTAAGGCTGCTCCAATTTCGAATGCAATACAAGTGGGCTACGGAAATAATCGAAACTTGTTGGCTCGGCTTCATAGTCTCCATCAGTTGCATTCGTTCTATTAACATTTCGAAACTGGGCAAAAGTCGTGCCACGAGACACTCATACATGTAGCTGATATTTAACTGATCATTCGTCACCATTAAGGCATTCCACAACTCATCTGACCAATCTATATACTCTTGCATGCCCATCAAAGCCCTGGCAATGCGTATTTTCCGTCTGTGCTCTTTACAGTTCTCAAAATATCGCGGTTTCTTTTCTGTCAATTGCTTGTTGATAAGTAGCAGCGAGTCCTTAATGGCATTTCTTCTTTTTTTTGACTGTTTCTCGGTTGATTTGATAAATTTATCTCGATATTGTAAGTCGTCGTTTGAAGAGCAGTCTATACTGAAGGCGTACGCTGCCTCAATGCTGCAAGTAGTAGGCATACAATGTTTCCATAAATAATATTGTAGTAGTTAATTTTTGTAGTAATTATAAGTGAAAGCGAATTAAGAGAAAACCAATTCCACTCGAAAAATTTCTCAGTGGCACAGAGCTTCGAGCGATTTTTTTTTTTAGCATGTTCATTTAATTTTATTTATATAATAATTGATATTGTATAGCTTAAAAAAATGTAAAAGTTATTGGCGGTTATTGTTCTCACGCAGAAATGAAATTGACGTGAAGTTCAAGTGGAAGAGGTTCGGTTTTGTAGCAAACCTGTATATTTTTGTGATTCACAAAATTGTGAAAGGCCTTGTGAAAGCCTCTAATGTAAACACTACCAGTCTATGTGACAGAGCATCGCAAAAAATCACAAGAAATCAAAATGTTCGGACTTAAACAATTACAAGTTTAACAAAATGAATAAAAACAAAGAAATGTCACTTTGCAATTGTCCTGCAATGAAAAAGATTTAATTTCTTTGAAACAATTTTTATGGATAATTCTATCATCGCATGTTTCTGGAATAATGGCTGATATTACGGCCTTCGGCATTCTGAGCTCGTATGAGCATCATGCTTGATCCAGAAGCTAAATACAGCAGAGTCACCGCAAGTCGCTCGCATGGTGATATTTTTTCGCGAAAATTTGTTGTCTTCTTTTTCATGAGTGGAGTGAAAGCTCTCCACTTAACTTCGCATACATCCCCTCTTTTCCGCGAGTAAAATTTAATTCGTCGACCCAGCTGCTGCGCTTTGCTTTGGATTCATCATCATCTTCGCATAAAAACCACAGCCCAATGACCGCCAATACAGCAAGCTCAGCTTCATATTCTGAATACATTTCTTCCAAAAAATCAAATACAATGCTTAGGTACATAAAAACAATTATTAAAATTTTAGCTTTTCACAAATGTGAAAGATAACCAACTTGCTCGATGGGCTTTTTACAATGGGATTGGGTTCATTTGAGCTGCTTCAACTTTAACAATAGTTTTATCATAATTGTGTCAATCTCCTTCGCAAAAAATTTGTAACAGAATGTGAAAGTGGTGTTTACATTGGAGTGTTACATTTTTGTGACTTCACAATTTTGTGACAATGCATTTAGTGTTCACATTGCCTTGCGACGTTGTGAACTGCTTTGTGTAGCGTTTGTGAAGCAGTGAGAACACACCTTAATTCTAAATATGGTACGAAGAAAACATAGAAACATTAAAAAAACATGTTTTGGAAAATCGTCGAATCACTATTAGGGAAGTTGCAGAGGATGTTGGCATATCAATCGGCACATGTCATTGAACTTTCTCGAGCAAGTGTATTATATCCGAGGGCGATTACTTTGAAGAGGACAAAAAGGATGATGAATAAATAAGAACTTTTCAAAAAAATTCAAAATTCATCTTTTCCTTTGAACACACCTCGTATGTTGAAAAAAGTGCAATCGCTCGATTTTAAATTAAATATTTCTGACTTCGGCTTTTTCCTACCTAACATAATTTCTAATTAACTATTTTGGTTGTCTAATTTGAATTTTCAAACCTTTTGTGTTCAAATTTTGAATATTCTGAAAATGATTTGTCGAAATTCGTAAGTGGAATATAAACATAAACGACTGATATAGATGAATACTCACCGTGCATCTCCTGTGGTAATATCCCCATCAAGAATTCTTTCCACAATATAGGATATTCTTAATTTTTCCGCATAACATAGAATGAGTCCTGGTTCAATATTACGATTTTCAAGCATATTCAACATTAGTTTTTCAGTTTCCATGTCACTCAGATGCTTTGTTGCGTAATTTAAAATTCCTGTAACACTATACATTTAAATTAAATAGTAAAATTAAGGTTTGTAATTGAAAATTTATGCTACTTACGCTTTTTTTGACTTAGGATGCTTCTGCAGCCGACCCATGAATGCCTGAAGTACATTTTCGTTATCTTTGACACGAGTGTCACTTTCTCCCAATAGTTTTGCTAAATGCTCAAACGTTACTACTGTGCCACGTTCTATGATATTAAGAGGGCTTAAATGTAACTCAATTTGACACCATCGTTGCAGGTTGATGTTAAAATACCAATCTACGCAATAATTCAGTACAAAGGTCTTTTCCTCTTTCGTTTTACAGTCCAGGTGATCGATCAAATACTTTTGCACTTCCCAAAGGTTACTTAATTTTTGTAAGGTCGGGAGATTGACATTATAATGAGTGGAATAAAAGTTCAGGCATAGTTCCTTTTGTTTACAATCTTTAACATTTAAAGCTAGTAATGGAAACAGGCGCCACCATCCATGAAATCTCGTTGGAAATTTGTGACATAGTTTAATAACTCTCTCTAGCAATACATCGATATAATAATGAAATAATTGTCCATATAGACAATTATTTGTAATAATGTCGTAACAACGTTTGTTTAAGCTTACAAATTTTCCGTCCAAATAATCCCATATCCTTATTTTGGATGCCAAGAATTCAAATTGGATAAAGGTATCGCTGATATTATAAAGTGTCTCAATGATCACCAAGTACTCGCCCAGTTTCAAACCGTCCAAAGTAACCTGTAATAGAGGATATAAATCGTTTAAGATACAGTTAGTAATAAATTTGTTTGACAAAATTTACATTTTATATCTTCAAGATAAAAAAAAAATAATAGTTTCCGTCTTTTTTTTCTCCATATTTCATTAAGTCTTTAATATTTATAATGTCCACTAAGTGAAATTATTAAAAAAAAAAGTGAAATTTATTATTTGTAAAAAATATTACATTATCAGGGGTGCCACAGAAATCGCTTTCGCTTGAATTGCACATCAATTTCATTCTGCTGTGCAAAAGGTCAACTCGCTGAATAATTTTGCGCGGAACAAACTAGCGCTAAATCTGCTGGCGTCTGTTAATGTCACCTAGTCCGATTTCGATTTTCGCAGTAAGGGTCAGCGATGCCGCACTTTTTTGTCAAAATTCGAAGTAAGGTATTTAAAAAATATATATGGAACCACTTCTGTTTTCTTTAAATTAAGCATTAAGAAAATAGCTCTTTGAGGTGAAACAAGTTTTTTTGCAAAATTCTTTTACTTTCGAAGTTCTGTGGCACCTCGGAAATTTCAGTGCGGAATTGCTTTTAGTGGAATTCTTTTTCGCCAGGGATTTCTGTGGCACCCCTGTAGCTAGGAATTTTGGAAATAGTATCGATACTATTTCGATATGAAAAAATATTTTTTTTTTGTCATGATAATTTTGATTAAAATATCTACATGTATCTATTACTTACAGAAAAGATTTTATGAACACGGTAAATGGCGGTTAGTCGCAACTTTTTATTCTTAAGTGCGCGAATCCGTGAGCTCAGTTTTATGAGCAGGTTTTTACCGATCACGTCTTCACACGGCTCGACATCTTCTTCTCCTTGTATGTTGTGTAACCAAAATACCAATGGAACAGAGTGCCATGGAATTGTTACCAATGCTTCTAAAAATGCAATCTTCTCCTCTTTTGAAGACATAAACTTATCTTTATCGAACGATGGCAGAAAATAGCCTTCGACATTGAAGAGCTGTGTTCTGTTTGTGGCTGCCAGGAACTCGGACAATAGATTCAAATGACGCAATTTGGTCACATCAAAGTGGTTAAGAAAGTATGTTAATGTCCAGCGGAGCACCAATATATTGTTGTCCTGTAGCAGTCGGACGTATAGAATACGTAGCCAGGAAATCCAGACATCGTCCTGATCTTGGTGGCCTCCTGCCACAACGCGGGGCAGAAGAGTGCCAAGTGTTGGGAGTACCAGATGCGATTGTTGTTCCTCCAAGCTCTCCATTATGGTCACATAGGAAGTCCACTGTTGCTCACTGCATTTCAGAGCATCCAACAACTTTGTTTCCTCCCCCCGCATGATGTCAGCTAGTTTTCTCATCAGAAAGTATGCCGATTTTCGATATTCTCGCGTCTCCGACTGCAGCAAATTCTTTATGAGCAGATGCAGTTCGGAGGAGCAAATGCACTTATTGCCAAGATTATTTACGAAATCATCAAACAGCTGCACCAAGATTTGGGCGGCGTGGGGTTGCCCCTCGCTGTTGAGGCTTAAGAACCAGAGTTGCTGAATCAGAAACTTTCCATCAATACGCGGAAATTTGCGTGCATAGAGTTGCACACAAATGAGAACGTTGGCAACAAGATGGCGACTGCAATTTGTGCTATCGGCAATGGCAACCGAAATGAGCTTGTGAAATACCTTTGCACCGAACCGCACATTGTACTTGTTGTTGGCCAGCAACAAGTTGTGGATGCACTGCAGCACTCGCTTCAGCGCCAATTCGTTGTCCTTGTGCAAATCAATCACATCGTACAACAATTCGTCCAGTTCGGCAATTTCGCCCAACAAATTTTGGTTTTGAATATATGTTTCAATGGCCTGGACAACTGCGTGTGTTGTTGTCGCTGTTGTTGCTTTTGTTGATGGCAATGCCATTTTAGAATGTATATTTAACAATTACTTGGTTTACTTTAAAACTTTGGTTTATTCACTTGTTGCATTCAAAATTTCACAATCGAACTAAATGCCAATCAGCTGTTTGATTTGGTTTGTTTGCCATTCACAGTGAACGACGAATTTTACCGGCTGTCTACAATTTTGGCAAAACTCGATGCAATATAAGTGATAAAATCACGTCGGGGTCACCACCATAGCAAATGCGAATTGTAGTTTGCTATTTTAATATTTTTATTAAAGTACTTATCACTTAAATTAAATTTAGATGAATAAAAGCAGATTGTGGACAAGACAGTCCGTTCAGAAGTTTCGATTGATGTTGTACATCGAATTGTATCGATAGTTGACGTTTGGTATTTTCCCAAGAGTTGATGTGTTGCCAGACCACCACTTAGTGCGCCATCTTTTGTCAGTTTACGCAAAGACTTCGACGACCAGCGAAAAGAGCTTCATCCGGATAAGTGTTGCCAATTTGTTTACGTTTTAAAACTGTGGTTTACGAAAAATTTTTAAAACGTCCCCTATCCGGAAAAAATTACTTAAGTTTTATTTTATCCTTTTATTCATCCTTTTTTATTGTTCTAAGTCGCTCTTAGAATATATCAAATACAACTATGTGCCATCTTTAAATATTTATTTTCGGATTGCCAAAAACCGTTGAAATTTAAAAAAAAATTCCTTCATTTGCTGTGGAAAATATTTTACTGGCCAATAAAGAGCTCATACTTTTAATAATGGAGTTCTTTTCAATATTTTTAATAAATACTATTAATACTCAATAAATACTTACAATATTAAGTTCCTTTGGCATAATCTGTATATTTAAATATTTAAGTTACTCTTGTTCTTGTGTGGCTTTGTAAGCAACAGTTTTTTGCAGCTCATTTGCATTTTTAATTGCAAAAGCAAGCAACAAAATTTGAGAAATTTATGTCTAGGAAGCGAAAAAAAAAATTAAAAAAATTTTTTGGAATGTCGAAGATGAAATACTCTAGCTTCTAGAAAACATGTATATAAATATATTTAATAAAATTGTTAACATGTATATACAATCTATGCATAAAGTGTTTTGTCTTAAATTTTTAAGTTGTTTAAAGGAAAAACCTTTTTTGAAATGAGAATTTATTAACAATTTCCATTAATTACTCAAATGCTTTTGAACATTATAAAATACAAAAAAATAAATAAATTCATTAATATTTAAAATAATTGGTATCGCCAAAAAGTTTGCAATATATACAGTCGAACTTCCCTAACTCGAAGTTTCTCTAACTCGAACAAAATCGAGTGGCAATAGCGTTTACTAGGCAAATTCCATACAATTCTGCTTCCCTAACTCGAACTTCCCTAACTCGAATTTCTCCCTAACTCGAACAAAAATATTGGCCCGTACTTCTGTAAGTCGAATTTTTCGGGAAAATCTCCAAAAAAAATTGATTTTTTTTTTCTTTTCTGCTTTATGCTTTTGTTAACGGATCGTTTGGATATGTAATATTGATGTACATTAACATATGGTGATGTTATATGATAGAATATTGCATCAAAAATTACTTAAGCTTGTGAAATTGCTATAGGAAAGATGATCGAAATGTAATTCTTTGTCAGCGCACCAGCTCAATAATATTTATCATGGCACCACTCTTTAAGAAATTTTTAAGCTTATTTGTTAAGAAATTGAAAAGTGGACCAGTTTTAATTATATTAAAAAATGGAAAATTAATTAAGTCATATGATTCGGGAACGTCTTCTGGATACAGCAAAAGAACGATAAAACCTATTTTTGAGAATATCGACAGGTCTTGAACAAACTGAAATTTTTTTTGTTGAAAATAACAAGAAAAGTTTGCAATTTGAAATGTATTTATGAATGAATGAAATTGTAGTTTCATTTAAAAAACTAAAAAAAAAATTCCCTAACTCGAAGTCTCCCTAACTCGAACTTTTTTCGTGGATAATGGTGATTCGAGTTAGGGAAGTTCGACTGTATGTAGAGTTTATTAAGTATATATATTTAATAATAAATATTTAATTGTCTTATGCTCCATGAGGTCGTACGTGTTTACTTATCT
>JBAMBL010000325.1:0-44617 GCA_037043405.1 Drosophila subquinaria | reverse complement strand
TGGTTTGGTAAATTATATAATTATACGAGATTTGTGTGCATTATATTTAATTTGTGGCCACAGTGAAATTTATACGCTTAAATGGAGTATGAAATCCAAAAATAAACCAGACTTATTTCAACTTGAGCTCCCGCATATATTAGTATACCCTTTAATGAGGGTAACATTAATTTTTTTTATTAACTAATATTAATAGTTAATCACAAAGTTTTTCTTCGAATATCGTAATTATATTATTTAGTTGATGTTATAAAATTATCAATGCATTGTTAGTGTATCATCTAGTCTATTTTCAAAGCAGTCAGAAATTCCATAATTGCATAATTCGAATCTCAGTAATTTTGCCCGCATAATTTGCAACTTCTCGTCTTGCTTTTGGCCCTGCTGTAGACGGGTTTGAACAAAATTTCATTTAATTAAAATGCACACCGCATAGTTTTCATAATGAAATGCCGTGCCAGTTAAAAGATGAATGATTCCCCTTAGGGCTCCCCCCTTTTTCAACTGCAGTTAAATGGCCCAAACGTCTGCCCCATTAACTTGTCTGTCTGTGGCAAGCCAACAGAATTTTGTTGGCCAAAAGGAAGCCTTTGATGTTAAAGAAATAAGAAAGCCCAAACACAAAATTCACTTGCCATTAAAATTGTATTAATTTCGAAATTATTATTAAATACTTGAGTTGTAAATGATTGCTAGAAATTTGCTTCATATTTTATTGTTGCAATCAAAGTATTTTAAATTAAAACCAAACCAAGCCCAGCTGCAAATCACACTGAGCGACAGAAATTTACGACCTGCCCCAAAAACACACGCACACATGCAATTTTAATTTTATTTTACAGCCAGACAGAGAAGTTGTAACCCAAAAAAATATTAAAACTAAAAGAAATGGAAGAGTCAAATTAAAACAAGAAATGTTTTTAATGCCAGGAAGTCACGTACTCGAAAGGCACTGTTTTGTCGGCTGGCGAATTGTGGGTGGTAGGTGGGAGGTGGCAACTGGACATGACAGAGGCAAACCCATGTTGGCATGTAACAAAAGTTGACAACTCTGGAGGAAACTCATGTGGCACGGATATCTGGGTTGGTCTGGGCTCGGGGTTGTGTCAGTCTGTGTCGTCTGGCTCTGTGCAACACCATGAATGATTACAAACTCGTTGACGATTGCAAATTAGCTGCAAGTGGTGAAAAGGAGTGGAAAGGGAAGGGGAATGGAAATGAGCCGTTGTCAAGGCATTCATGTTGTGGCAGCAACAGAAATAGCAAAATGAGGAAATGAGAAGAAGAAAAGCAGTTGGAAAATCAATGGAGAAGTTTTTGAATTGTGAATTGATGTGAAAATTGGGAATTGGGAATTGACTTGTGCATTAAATAATAAAACTGTTAAACAATATATTTAGAAACAAGTGGGCAAGTTTTAAAACTGTTTAGCAACATACTTAAAGATATTTATTGCTTTATTTTAGACACAAGAGAATAAAGTAATTTTTGGATATATTTTAAGCTTTATTTTGGTTTTTGAATGTGCATTTAAAGTAAAGCTTTTAATAGTCGTACATCTTGGAACATAGATTTGAGAATTGGATTTCGATTATCGTCAGTTATTTAAACAGCTTAATTTTTTTGGAAAATTTAAAACAGAAAATGCTGCTTTTAATATTATTTAAATCTATTTTCAAGGACTCATTAAAATCTTAATTTTAATAACAGACAGAAACAAGATCGTCGATCTTTGTCACTCGTATTACAGCCTTGAAAACATTGAGTTAATGTAGTTAAAAATGCTTATATATTCATCGATTCATCGATGTATTTTTACATCACTAGCATTCAACTGAACTTTCTCCAAAATATGAAGTTTTTCAGCCTGAAATATCGATAGATCTCTTTAAGTTTCGATCTTAAACAAGAGAGTAAGTTAATTTAAAAATCTCCACAAATCTTTTTCACTATCTCTAAACTCTCATTATCTCATGCTACTAATCTCAACGTAATCTTGTTATTTTGCCAACTTGTCGTCTAATCTATGCTCTTTTTCCCCATTTGTAGACGGGTCTAACCCTCACGCCCGAAATGCTGCTCTCTACCTCCGAGTCATCGACGCACAGCGCCTCCGAGGTAGCTGGACGTCTGCAGGTGGATGTGCGCACCGGATTGAAATGGACAGAGGCTAAATATCGGGCCAAAATCATTGGCCACAATGAGCTGAATGTCATCGAGGAGGAGCCCACTTGGAAGAAGTACATTGAGCAGTTCAGGAATCCTCTGATCCTGCTGCTCCTTGGCTCCGCCTTGGTCTCGGTGATCATGAAACAGTTTGACGATGCCGTCAGCATAACCATTGCCATATTGATTGTGGTCACGGTCGCATTCATACAGGAATATCGCTCCGAGAAGAGTCTGGAGGAGCTGAAGAAACTGGTGCCGCCAGAGTGCCATTGTCTAAGGGAGGGACGCCTCGATACGTTCCTGGCCCGGGAACTTGTGCCCGGCGATGTGGTGTATCTCAATGTCGGGGATCGTGTTCCGGCCGATGTGCGTCTGTTCGAGGCCGTGGATCTGTCGATTGACGAGAGCAGCTTCACGGGCGAAACGGAGCCGGCCCGAAAGATCACCGATGTGTTGCTCAACAATACGAATGTCAAGGATCACAGCAATATGAAGAACATTGCATTCATGGGCACCTTGGTGCGTTGTGGCAACGGCAAGGGCATTGTGGTCAGCACTGGGGAGCGCAGCGAGTTTGGCGAGGTTTTCAAGATGATGCAGGCCGAGGAGGCGCCCAAGACGCCACTGCAGAAATCCATGGACATTCTTGGCGCCCAACTGAGCTTCTATTCGTTTCTCATCATTGGCGTCATCATGCTGCTGGGCTGGCTGCAGGGCAAACCCATCTCGGAGATGTTCAAC
Source organism: Drosophila subquinaria (assembly GCA_037043405.1). Taxonomy (NCBI): domain Eukaryota; kingdom Metazoa; phylum Arthropoda; class Insecta; order Diptera; family Drosophilidae; genus Drosophila; species Drosophila subquinaria. The sequence goes on along the minus strand of JBAMBL010000325.1, from coordinate 41,707 downwards.
ATTAGTGTCTCCCTCGCGGTGGCCGCCATACCCGAGGGTCTGCCCATTGTGGTCACCGTCACTTTGGCCCTGGGCGTCATGCGAATGGCCAAACGCAATGCGATTGTCAAGAAGTTGCCCACCGTCGAGACCTTGGGCTGTGTCAACGTCATCTGCTCGGACAAAACGGGCACTTTGACCAAAAACGAGATGACGGCCACGATTATCATAACCTCCGATGGATATATGGCGGATGTGACGGGCGCCGGGTATAATGATCAGGGCGAGATTCACATTCGTCACTGCAACAATGTGGAAATGGCCAAAACGAATATCACGAATCTGCTCGAAATTGGCGCTGTTTGCAATAATGCCTACATACAGAATGGCACGCTCCTTGGACAGCCGACAGAGGGCGCTCTCGTGGCCGTGGCCATGAAGAACGGCATGTATGCTACCGCCGAGAATTATGTGCGCATCCAGGAGTATCCCTTCAGCTCCGAACAGAAGATGATGGCCGTCAAGTGCATTCACAAGTACAACAACAACAAGGAGGAGATCTTCTTTGCCAAGGGCGCCTTGGAAACTCTGTTGCCCCAATGCACCAAGTATCAATTTGGCAACCAGACGGTGCCACTGACCAAACAGAATGAGGCTGAATTCCTCGCAGAGGCTTATGAAATCGGACGCAAGGGCTTGCGAGTCCTGGCCCTGGCCAAGGGACGCTCCATGCAGGATTTGATTTATTGCGGGCTCGTGGGCATCACCGATCCGCCGAGACCCCTCGTCAGGGAGTCCATCGAGATGCTGATGCAGAGCGGCGTTCGTGTCAAGATGGTCACTGGCGATGCCCAGGAAACTGCAATGGCTATTGGTAAGTCAATCAACTTATTGCTGTTCGCTTATGCTCACGAAACTGTCTTCCATGGTCAGTTTATTATCGTGATTTTGATCACTTTTATGCAAGAAGCTTAACCCATTTAGAGCCAAGAGTGTTCTCTTTCAATATAAAATAGCAAGACCGCTATGTTCAGTTTATTTAAAATTTTCTTTTTTGGAACCAAGTAAATTCACTTTTGCTAAAGTTTTGACTAAGAGATCTTTTATGATCATATTCCGATCATATTTTTTGAATCCATGTAAATCCCCTTTTAACGCAAAAGTTTTAACTAAGAGATCTTTTAAGAAGATCATGTTCAGCTCAATTTTAATGTATTTGGACTAATGGTTGGGGCAAAACGCTTTCCTTTCATTGGTCTCTTTAGTTTGGGAATAGGAAAAAGTCTCAGATAGCCGGTGGTTGGGGCATGATTACAGTGTTGTTTTTGCCCAAAAAACCAGGAACAAGCATTGAAACGACTATTTTAACCCATTTTTCCTCCTTCTCATACAAAAAGTGTTTTTTTTAACAATTTTAAAAAAATCATAAAAATTACTTGTGAAGAAATTATTGAAATTTATTTTTCAGTCACTTAGAATCTTTTAAAGAATTTGTTTTGCATCACTTGGAGAACTTTGTTCCATTTCGAAGAAAAACTTGACAAACCTTTTCGGTTGTCAAAATCAAGGTGGATTTATACCTGGTGATGTATTCGCTTGACGTGCCCTCTTTTTCGGGGCGGAAACGTCATTACGAAAGCAAACTAAGCGGTTGTATTAAATTCTCTAAAAAATGTCCCTTGTGTGAAAAATACATATGCCGCTTGAACGCAAGTCGTTTGGTTTGTGTTTCCAGAGATATGAAAAAGAGACAAATAAATGCAACAGGAACTGTGGAAGCATGCACCGGTGAGCAGCTTCCACAAAGAGAGCAACAGGGATAACAGCGTCGATGCTGACGGCTAACAGGAGCTTAACAAATATCCATAATCACAATTAATTAATTGGTTACCTACGGGTCATTACAGGAACAACAAGACAAACATGCCATTGCATTTTATTTTCATTTTATATATTGCACAGCGCACAAAACGAAAATGAGTGAAGAGTATAGAAAACAAAACAAAACAATTTTTCTATATATGGGCATTTCCACAGAAATGTCAACCGAGGCTAAAAACGAAAAATTCATCAAAAACACACATCTCGTGAAATTTCTTTCCAAAAATGTATTCAAATTATTTATTTAAGCAATATACGCTAGAAGAAATTCAATAGGATGAACATATAGATTCTACATTGGAATAAATTCACTTTTTCTATATTTTTGCCCATTTCCTTAAAAATTGATTTCCAAAATGGACCGTTTGTATTCTATCGATTACACTAAGAAGGATAGTAAGATTGTAACATAAACCATTTTAACACATAGAAATATATTGAAATTTTAATTTGCAACAGGTTTTTCGAGTGGTTTTGATACATATTTTAAAAAAGAGAGACAGAAACAACATAAATATTTTGTGGAATATTTTGTCACGTGCGACATGTCGCGTGCGACAGTGACTCAAATCAAATTTAAAAAAAAACTGCTTAATATTTTTAAATCAAAAAAAGGAATTTTTTAGATAAATGAATGCATTACATTTCAAAATAAATTGGATCAAAATATTCGTCCACGTTTTGCCGAAATTAGTGTTTGTGTTATCTAAGTCGCGTGCGAATGTCTTGGTTATTTTAAATTATCTTGAAAACGATAAATTTCCCAAAATCAACCTAGGCATCAATTATAGTGCTAATCAAGACCTAAAGGTTTCCCCTTTTGTCACAACAAAATAATGTTTTGGCATATGTTTTATTTCACTTTGAATGCGTACGAATGTCGCATTCGACATTAGAGAATTACCCATATCTATCTCTGTCGTCTCTCTCACGTCAGACTCATTTTGACAATTCCGCCCCGAGAGAGAGCGAATACATCACCAGGTATAAATCCACCTTGGTCAAAATCAAACTACTAATCGAAATTGGCTGCTAATGCAATCATTTGATAAACATATGTGTCCGATTATAACAAAAAATGAAAATATCGATAATCGAATGTACACAGCCCGCGAAAATACAAAATTTACCTTTTCCTTTAAACACACCTCGTAAAAGTGATTCTCATAAATTTTTATCATTTCTTAATTTAAAAAAATCTTACACAGTCACTTTATTTACTTGCTTTGAAATCTAATTCTAATTCTAATGGATCTTTTAAAGTGTTCATATTCCATTTAATATACTCCATGATCGATTGATTTGTTTTTGTTTGTTCACCTTTGGGAAGTTGGTTTTTACTTTCTCGTTTATATTTTGAAAGATCTTTATTGTTTATATATTTGAATAGTAAACAGCCCTCCATGCTCACTTTATTTGTATGATTTTGATCTGTGTTTAAGTATGGTCTTCATCTTAGAAAAGTTTGATTGTGTTAAAAAAAAATCCTAACTCTTGGTTGCTTTACAAATTTTATATCATTGTCACTTTATTTACAAAGAAACTTATCTAAGACAGATTTGAGCAAATTCTTTTGAATCATTTTAGCTTACAAATCCAATTAAGAAATATTGTCCCAGTTATCTTGTTTAGTAGATAACAAAACTTAAGTGAACCTAACTTTAGGCACACAACAAGCCAACAATATCTTTAGCCCGAGCTGACAAATTAATATTTTTGGGGACTATTTCTATGATTACCTTAACTCGAAACTCGATTAAAAGCTCTTTAAGTGCTGCTCATGTTGGCCACAAATTGTTGGCCTTATCTTAAGTGCTGGCCCGCCCAGCCGCCCGAAACTATTCAAATAAATTTGTCAACGCAGCGTAATTAAAAGTGGCATCCCCTTCCTGAAGGAACCGCAATTTATGCTTAGCATGGAAATATTTTCAAGAATGGCCCATGATGAATGTGTATGTGCTCTTATGTGAAGGGAGAAATACACGCATCTCTATTCGGGGACTGGGGCTGAAAAGTCAAGGGTTAAAGGACGTGGACACAAGGCAAGGGGATAGCCAGTGTTGCCGGATAGCCTAAAAGTATGCAAACAGAATTAATTAACCATGTCAGTTGAAGCTGTTGAAAGTTTCAGTTAGCCGCAAAGTTGAGTTCCAGTTGAAGTTTCGGCTCAGTTGCACTTGGGGGGAGGAGGAGGAATAGGAGGAGTTGAGTCTTCTCTCACTTATTCCGGGTAGAGCGTGTGTGACAACTGTACTTGAGGTTCTTCAGATACCTACGTATATATGTATGTATATAAATAGTTTTGTGTGAAAACTTTCAAGTTTGGCGCTCTTCAAATTTGCCAGGGAAGTTGCATAAAATTGCTGGCAAAGTGCTTTGCTAACTAGAAGGCTGGTATGCTGTTTGCCCAGCCAAGTACGCAGGCATCTTGCCCAAGTTTTTCATTAACTACAAAGACCTTAAGTTTAACCATATACAAGGTATTTAAATTGAAATGGCAACTCCAACGCCTCGTGGCATGTGGCATGCAACGAAAAATTCGCCAAAACTCGTTGAATAAAATACAAAAAAATGGAGAAAATAAAAAAAGAAAAAACTAGAAGCAATGCCGCAAAGCGAGCGCAGCAAATTGGAAAAGATAGCACACAAAGCGCATACAGAGCAACATTAAAAAATAAACCGAACAAAAAAGTTCAAAAAGCAAAAATAGACGAAGGAGAAAAATTGGAAAAGAAAATTGTAATGGGACTGGGGGGAGGGGGAAAGAACAGGTAGAGCGACATTCAGAGATGAAGTCCTGTGACGACCGGAGGGTAAATATCAGCAACCAGAAGGGGGAGTGGGACAAGGCCCTCATCTAATATCCTGCAACGCACAGGAGGACGCACAACATCAGAAGCAAAAGCAGAAGCATCAGCATCAGCAGTCGTCGCATCGTCAGTCGCTGAAATAATTAACTCTGGCCCAAACTCCCCATCGTCATCGTCAGCGTCAGGACTCATCATGCTCATCATGCTCTTCATTCCCATCATCATCATCATCATTGTTGCGCGTCTGCAGTGAACAGGAATTCATCAACATGGACAACGACTTCAGTGCCTTTCCGTTCCATCTCTTGCGTCCAGAAACTTTCATCAGCTCTGACAAAACCTTATAAAAGAAACTTCAATTCACTTTACTTGCATTTCGCATCACCAACTCGTTTAAATAGTCAGCCAATCGGGTCTTATAGGTTTTGGCATTAGGTTTGTTACGTTTTCGTTTATAAACTGAAGCTCAACTGCAGCCAACTTAATAATGCTGCTTTTCTTAGGCGTTGCCAGATTGTTTGAATATGAATAAAATATATAATTGTTGCTTAATTTCGGAATTAAATACAAAATTTGTTGTAAAAGCCTTTTAAAATTAATATAATTTGATTTGTATATAAATATGTTGATTTTTTTATATACTACAATCGATATAATAATATAATGATATAACATTCTTATCAAAAACTTTTTTTTACGCATGTTTTTCAAGGGTATTTCATAGTCTCGCTTGTAGCTTTTGCATTTTTTTGCTGTTTGCAATTTCCCTTTCGTAGCCGTGAATAACGGTATAATTATAGAATATCCGAGCGTTTCAAGCGGAATTGGGGGAATGAGGGAGTTTAACTGAATTTGATTTAATGCCTCGAGCTACGAGCGTGCATATTGATTGAAATTTTGACGTACAAATTGTAAATGAGCAAATGAGTTTTCCAGCTTCCTGCCCTTGTATCAAATGTTGCAGCCCTCATCATGTCTGCACTATGTATTTGTTATTGTTGAGATGAAAATCCGCTTAGAGGGAATCGGCTGCCTAATTGGCCACCAGCCTGGGCCTTTGGCCGGTTGTTGTTTGGTTGTCTAGTTACTGACCAGCTTGGTTGTGCTAATCCTTACCAATTTGTTGTACGATCTCTCTAGCATCAATCTTTGACTAAGGACAGACAATTAGACATCAGACAGTTCAGTTTTCCAAGGGGTGCAGACATAATTAGGTTGGTGTATTTCATTTTCAATTTGGTTGCCAATTATGCTGCCAGTTTTGTCATTAGTCCCTTAAACAGAGCTTCTCATCCAACGGCTAATTGAATCTGTGGTAAATTCACTTGGCTCTGAATCAGACTCAGACTTTGGTTAAATTCTCTCCGTCTCGAGTGTCTAACCACAAACTGTAAGAATTACTCGTAGACTAGAATCATCAAGTGTCTGAACTACGCATTAAGTCGTCATAGTTGAAACATCAATGAAAACAGTTTAAGTGTCTAGTGATATTATTGATGATGATAGTATGTAATTTTGTGAATTGGATGCCTATAGATATGTTATTTTTAATATATTTATGTTCAAAGATATCTTTGTTTCATTATGCTTTACGGCATTCTCATTGAATAAACTAGTATTTAGTATAACGTCAATATTGATATAACATCAATAACTAATTTATGTCTAGTGATTGTGATAATACGAATAGTTGATATAAAATATCTTGAAAATATCGTTAGTTAGAATCAGGGATTAAAATCCTAACCGAAACCGTAACCTTTAGCCGGTAAAAACCGATTGAAATTAAAAAAAAAAATATTTTCATTTGACCGAAACCTTAAAAACGAAACTCTGTATGCCGAAATAACCGGTTAGTAACCCTTTCATTTATAAGGGTTAATTTCGGTTTTACATCCAGAAAACAACAAGATAATAATAAAAATTGAAAAAAAGTTTTATTTTTAATTGTTATTATAAAAATTGCATATAAGAATTATGGTGTAATTTTAAAATAAAATTTTTAATGCATGTTTTATTTTAAATTTTTATAATAAAAATAAAAAAAAAATTATTTAAAACGAAAAATTATGAACTGTTTCGATTTTTTCCGACTCAGAAGTCTTGATTGCAATCTCTGATAGTTTGTTATTAGTTTTGTGTTTATATCTTTGATATTTGTTTTTTTGATTCTTGATTTTAATTATCTTATGTTTAATTTTGAATTTTTATTTGTGATATTCATGATCGAATTTTCATAGCACTGAATAAGCGCAAATAAAATAAATTTGTTAAATGAAATATGTATTAACATTGTTAAAATGTAACTAAATTACATCAAACTGAAGAATATATGAAATAAATGTGTGAATGAAACATTCAGAAAGTGATTTCTTTTTAATTATTATTATTTTATTAATATAATTATATTTTTGCAAAGAAATTTTATTTTTGTGAACCGAAACCATACCGGTATTACAAAACCGAAACATACAAAAACCGGTTCACCGTTACGAAACCTTTATTCAACCGAAACCGTAACTGATACCGATATTCGTTTCGGTTTTAATCCTTGGTTAAAATTTATAACTAAAAATGCTAAGTTTTTTTAATGCTACCACATTGATTTAACTTTAATGAATTCATATTTGTATTTCATTTTTCTTTAAAACAAATTCAAATGAATTTTAAATGTATTGCAGATAAATTTTAATTGAAATATTGACAAATAAATTCTTTTAATTAGATTTCCACTGACTTTCTAGTGAACTGAGTGAATTTTAAAGTAAAGCAAGCTTAAATCTGGAATTGCATTTGCAATTGCAATTTCAATGAAGTTGCAATGTCGCTAGATGTTTGCTTAACAGCTCGTCGACACGTATTAATAGACAATTAGGAGGACAATCTCAGACTAGGAGCTGCACTTGAGTAAATCTTAATCAATGCCACATTTCCGGACTTGTGTCACGCCTTGGGGTTGTTATTGTTGTTGTTGTTGCAACCCTGTGTTGTCATGTTGCAGTGGCAGCTGTTGCTTTGATTCTCTCTCAAACTTGACACATATCCAATTAGCGAAATGCTCTCGGAAATGCACTTGTAATCCAATGGTGGAGTCCTCTGACAATCAGTTGTGGGGGCGTAATTCACATCAATCGGCTTGGATGCTGATTTCACTCATGCACAAGGATAACTGATGCCAGGATGTGTTTGTGCCCCCGAGTAGAAAACCAAACGGAAGACAGAGATAATCACACAGCGATTGCCATGCCCTGAAAAGAAAGCCATGAGGCAGCCAGGATTCAGGAGAATGACAATGTCGGCGTCGAAAGAATTGTCACGTACACGAAAGTCGCTTAATAAACAGCACAAGGAATACACCCCTTTTTATCCTCCATTCTTTCTCCTCTCTGCCTTAAAGAGCTGACGATATAAATGCAAATGTCACTTGCAGCACGCCCTTTAGCCATGCCTCGAATTTTCCATTACCAAATGAGGATTCTTCTTCATCTTGTTGTTGTTGTTATTTTTCTTGTAGTTTGCTCTTTTGTTTTTCCAGCGCAGTGAAATTTGCTGCTTTGATTTTTCAGGCCATCAAAGTGGCAACTGGAGCTGGAGCTGAATGTGCTTGTTGCATGCAACAAACTCGCTTCACATTTTCATAAACTTGGCCATCATTTTCATTTACTTTTTCATGCTTTTCCTTCCTTGCTTCTTCCTCTACCAACTTTCCTGTCTAATCCGCTTTTCGCCTGCGGTTTTCTCGGCTTTGACAAATTTTTATATAAACTTTGTATGAAGTTTTCCCAACTCTTCCACTCATTTTGAGTGCAACTTTGTTTGTGGCAGGCATAACTATAATAGTATTCCTCTTTTCTCTGCCCTCTCTGAACTATGTGTGGCATTTTCATCTTCTTTCCTCCAGACATTTATCAAATATAACAACAAAGTTGGCCTCAAAAATTAAACTGGAAAATTGGTTGGGTTCATAAAGTTTTTCATGCTCGTCTTATGCTTCGATTGTCTGCATCTGATATATCCTATCCATTATTATTATAACACTAACGCATTTTTAACTCATTTTTAATTAATCTGAACTTTGCACTATGGTATAGTAAGTCAATTTTATGATAAAAATATTTTTTTAAACTGTGAATCTATTCTGTAATTTCATTGTGGTTATACATTTTTTCTCATTTTCTATATTATTTCGAGATTTAAGTAAAACCCTTTTATTTTCTATATATGTATGTGTTTTTTATATAAAGCCCATTGTGCTATACAAAAACCCATCTCTCCATAAAATAATATCATGTAGAAAATGTAAATATTTTTATCAACATGAAATATTGCCCCTCAGAGTAAAAAAAGCCTATTGCAATTAAGTATTTTTTATCCATTGCTGAAACGAAATTGGCATCAAAAAAATGTTTGATTTTTTTATTAATGTGAGAGACTGTGGCTTGACCCTGGCGAATGGTGAAAAACGCGTCTCTGATTGGCAGATGTTTTGCTGTCATCAGCAGAAATTGAAAATCCATTTGAAATTGCAATTTTCACACATAGATATTGGCAATATGCACAGATTATGCCTTAACTATGCTGTTGTTGTTGTTACCTTTTGCGGTCAATGGCAATGATGGAAGTCATCACGTCATCACAGGTAATAAAGTCGCTGAAACAGGTGTCTGATGACCTCGCATAACCTGCGATGACAATTGCAAATGGAAATGATTGTGGCAAAAGCCTGATTGATGAATCTTTTAACCCAAGTGGAATGAATTTTCGATAAGAAAAAAAGTGAAATAATTCTCAACACAGGAAGTGATATAAACATTGAATGCGCTTTTGGATCTTGAATTTTTTCACATTCAACGAAATTACAATATATAATTTCAGATAACCAGAAATAAAATTAAAAAAGCTAGACAAGTAACATATTTTGTGCAAAATTTATAATAGTCCTCCAATTTTCTAAGAATTATATGATTTTTAAAATATTCTATGACTTCTTAAAGTTCTATTTGTCCGTCAACTTGAACTGAGCGCTTCTCTAATTCCCAGGTAATCCGTTACCTGGATTGTGGCCTTTGTTTGTGTTCCCAGGGGTAAAGCGACTCGGCTTTTCACTGCATTTTCCAAGCAATTGGCGATGAACTAGACAAAGCAACAGGCAAGCAAAGAAAATGGCTGATGATTGAAATTGAAGTAAAATTTACGCGATGGAAGTGAGGAACTTTAACTTTGGAAACAATTGTTAATTTGTGAGCGGGGTGAATTGTTTAAAATTCAATTGTGAATCAACTGGGAGCCAAGGATAATTCCCAGTTTTCAATTTAAGCTGTTGTTTCTTGCACTTGGGCGCATTTATGAAGTATGCTCTAAGGAAGCAGCAGCTGTTAAGGCCAACAACAAAAAGAGAGATGTTTGTTTGTTTTTTTATTTTTTTTTTTTCAAATGCAAAAAGCGCGTCTCCATTTTTCATTATGGCGCCCGCGTATTTGTCTTGGCAAGTGCCAGGACGATCTCTGTCCTGTTTGTGTAAAATTTTTAGCCAAAGCGCACTGAAGTAAATAATAACAACAACGGCAACAAGAGAGGCGACAACAACAACGGCAACAATGAGTCTCGGTGCACACAATGGGCAAAAATGTGCGGCAAAATGAGCAAAAGCAAAACGTAATTAAAACGCATTCAACGTCATCTTCATCATCAGCTTGCAGCTTCGTCCTGGCGCAGGACGCCGAGCGAGACAATTAAAAGCAGCGTTGCAGCCACCAAGGGATATCTTTTGACTCATCCTCATCCGGCAAAGGTGGCCGGCCAACAACATCAGCCACATTCCTTTGCTTATACCTTATACATACCTATTCCTATCCTATCAACAATCTTCCAACAGTTTCAGTTTACCCAGCATCTTCTTCTTTCACTTCTCTCTATCTGTCTCTCTCTCTCTATCTCTCCTTGCTAAATTAAAATTAATGCAAAATTTGAATACGCGCCATTTTCATCTTGGCCAAAGCAGTTGGCGGTTGCCATTTTATGAGTAGCATCGCCGGATCCATTCAAGTGCCATGGCAAATAGTTAACGCAGCATTCCAGTAAATTCATTTTTAAAATTTGCCTTGTCTGCCTTTTTTATATATGGTTTATACCCTGCCATCATTTAAGGCCAGATAAAGACAGCATTGAATTGTGCAATTCTAGACTGCAGATAATGAAGTTGCCTTTTTATTCTTGCTCGCATTTGCACTAAAATTCCAGCAAGAATCAAAAATTTACATTTTAAATATTTAAAATGATTGTCATATTTTTAAGGGTTTAAAAAAAAAAAAAAAATTGTATCAATTAAATTAAAGCCTTATTAAAAATTAAGATATCTCGAACTGACAGTTTGTATGGATTAATTTGATATTTTATTTATTTTTAAACCTTAACTGGTGCCAGCATACTTAAATTTGAAAGCAAAGATCTGATTTTTAGAGCTTGTGCCAATAAAAATGCATTTCAATAAGGCGATCACTTATATTTGTAATACTTATTCTCCTAAAGTCATCTTATTTTATAAATAAAGAAAAGCATTCAAGATTATTGTTGAATTTACAAACCGTCCTTTTCTTATCGGTGTACAGGGTACATTTAACAATATTCTTTGTCATCTATGAACATTTTACTCTTTACATCTTTACACGCGTTGTTCTCAACTTTATTTATATACATATATATTTTTGTTATCAGCTATAACAATTTTTAGTAGAGAATTTTAATGGTTTCTGCAATGCTGTCATTTAATCTACGCCATAAAAATGTGAGCATGGAGGACATTTCAGCTTAAGTGTCAGTTAGCAGAGTAGAAGCATAAATGCCAGCAAATATTGTAGATAAAGGAGCTAGATTTGCTTACTCTAATATAATATTCCATCTCATCTAATATATTATTTATTTATTATATATTGCAGCTAATTTAATTGGCATCGATACCATACACCATCAGACGCTGTCTGGCCAGGAGATGGATCAATTGAATGAGCATCAACTGGACAAGGTGGCCAACAATGTGAGCGTCTTCTATCGCGTCTCGCCGCGCCACAAGCTGGAGATTGTCAAGTCGCTGCAACGCACTGGCAACATTGTGGGCATGACAGGCGATGGAGTCAACGATGGAGTTGCCTTGAAGCGGGCGGACATTGGCATTGCCATGGGCAAGAACGGCACAGATGTGTGCAAGGAGGCGGCTGACATGATATTGGTCAACGATGATTTTCATACCATTATGTAAGTACTCAAAGAAATCTTGCCGAAATCCGATTTTGAAACGATTTGAAAAGTAAAAGTAATAAATAGTAATAGAAACAAATAAATCAGCTGCTTAAGAAAGGCAAATCTTAGCTGCTTCATACGAAAATTAAAAAATTTAAAATAACATTAGTATTTTTCTTAAAAAGATAAATCCAATAAAGCATTTAATAATACGCTTGATTAAGCAAATAAATAAATGCTGAGATATCCAAAAATTAAATTAAAAATTAATTAAAAATCTAAAAACTAGAATTACAAAAAAAATTATAAAATATATTTTTAAAATCATAATTTAAACCAGCGGTGGGCACGCAGTGGCTCCGGGAGCAGCGGCTGCTCCCAACTTAGGTAGACTCTAATAGGGTTGTTGTTGTTGATGTTGTTGTAGTGCTCCCAAATTCAGATTTCGTGCCCACCGCTGATTTAAACCAATTATACATCATTTTAAATTTAATACTGAAAAGAAAAAGTCTTGCAACAGTCGGGAAATATTGGGAAATTGATTCAACATTCGTTGCAAGTATTGGGGAAGAGCCCATAAAACTCCAATCAGAGCAATTCAAATTCAAATTAAATTCCACTTTAATTTAGTGTCATTATCTAATGTTTAGCAAGTGTTTTAATTGTTTTCCTTTTCTTTGCAGCGCCGCCATTGAGGAGGGAAAAGGCATCTTCTACAATATTAGGAACTTTGTGCGCTTTCAGCTGAGCACCTCGATTGCAGCGTTGGCCTTGATTGCGCTGGCCACGTTAATGGACATTGCCAATCCGTTGAATGCCATGCAGATACTGTGGATCAACATTATAATGGATGGGCCGCCGGCACAGTCGCTGGGCGTGGAGCCCGTGGATCATGATGTGCTCAAGCAGAAGCCCCGCAACGTTAAGCAACCGATGATCACGAAATCTGTGATTGTCAATGTGCTGCTCAGTGCCAGCATCATTGTTTTGGGCACATTGTGGGTATTCCAGCGTGAAATGGCCGATGGAACGTTGGGCAAGACGAAGCGGGATACGACAATGACATTCACATGCTTTGTGTTCTTTGACATGTTCAATGCGCTCTCGTGTCGCTCCCAGACGAAGAGTGTCTTCACCATTGGACTCACCACCAATCGCATGTTCCTGCTGGCCGTTGCTTTCTCGATAATTGGCCAAATGCTTGTCATTTACTTTCCGCCTCTCCAGATGGTATTCCAAACGGAGCCACTTGACGCCTACGACATAGTCTTTCTGGTCACGCTCACCTCGTCCGTGCTGATTGTCTCCGAGATCAAGAAGTGGTTCGAACGCTCCCTGGAGCGCAAAATGTACAGCACCCGCTCCGAGCTGGACTTTGTATGACAAAACGCAAGCGCTAGAGAAGAGTTGCATCCAAAAGCCGAGTAAATTAAACAATAACAAAATATAAAAAAAAAAAACCACAAAAAAATAGCAAAATGCAGAAACCAAGTGAGGAGCGTGGCAGCGTCAACGGGGTGAGAGTGACAGTGAGGGAGAGACCGACAACAGAGAGAGAGAGAGAGAGAAGGAGAGAAAAATAGCGACATGTGTGTTTAATTTTACATTTAACTTAGTCAGCGCCAAAGCCAACAGTAAACTAGCCCAATATCGTGACGAGAATCGAATATACCAATCGAACCAAAATTCCAATATGTCAATACATCAATATCAATACGTCAAATATATATGTCAATATACCTTCGGATCGAGCTCTAATTCCAATTAATTCCTCAAATGTAGTAGCAACAAATGTAAGCAATCCAATGATGTGTTGTTTCTCTCTTCCACTTTACTTAATCGTCTAGTTTCTTCAGTTTTTTATTATAATTATACAAATTGATAATTTTATAATTAAGTTCCTAATTTATAAGTAGACAAATTTGCATGTATGTAGTTGTATTTTAAATTTGATTCAATTCTATGTGAATCTGGCAAGCAAATTAATTGTGTAAAAAAAAAACAAAACAAATCTCTCTGTATATCTCAATGCATCCGATAATATCAATAACAATAATGTTTAATTTCCATATTTATCGATGCGATTTATTTACTTTGGCTTCTATTTCTATTTAAATGCGCTCTAGTATTAAAGTTTATGTTTAATTTACAAATTTCCATTTAAGTTCTGCAAAACATTTTAATGTGATATTATTTTAAGCACATAGAAAGCACACAAAAGAAACGGGAAAATCTAAAACATTTCCTACACATACTATAATATTTTATGTTGCTTCTTTATTAGCTCAACAGGTATTTTAATTTTCTGAAAATAAATGTTTGCAATTTTAAATCACATGTAAATCAAAAAGGAAAACCAATCTTTCAGTTAATAACTTATTCAACAATTATTATCTTTCTCCAACAGCAGCATCGAACAACAATTTTAATACTTATATCGACCGAATGAGGCAGCTACAAAATTCCTCCGACAAAATGTAAAATGAAATGTGCAACATGAGTAGCGGGTAGAAGGAGAACGCAAAGCTTAGCAAATGGTTTTTTTTTTTGATAAATTTTGTTAATTAATTTATTCGGTATTTGAAATTTGTGTACAACAACCACAACAACAACAAACAAAACTCTAGCGCGAGAAACGAGCAACAACATTTTTGAAAATTTGTGTCATGAGACCACAGTTCAAAATTGACAAATATTTATTTAAATAATTAAATTCGAAATAAATATTTGTGTAATTTGAATCGTTATGAACAAAAAGAATTTGTCAAATCTAATTGATTCACTAAAGGAAACGATTTATGAATCTAAAAATGCAAATAATGCAATTATATAAACCAATTGGTATCAATAATATTTAGTTATTGCCAAGAGCAACAGCAATTCACGTTAAGGTTAACTGCAACAATAAAGCAATAAGTAAAACAATACACGTTGATTCAAAATACTTAGGTTTTCATTAGAATTGAAATCGAGTTTTCGTATCTTCTTTAATCAAAAAAAAAAAAAAATAAACTGGTAAACCAAAATATTTATTTAGAAATAATCGAAATACTTGAACAAGCAAAATATTAATTTGTTAAAGATACAAATATGAAAAAATACTTAAACATTTGTTAGATTCAGTACGGAATATATATAAAACTGAAAAGAAATTGTTAAATTAACTTTACAGCGTTCATTCAGCATACCTCTAACAATACCAATATCTCTGACATTTCGATTCATATCATTACATCTCAGCAAAGATTATATTGCGAATATATATATTTAAGTACCAACTATTCGAACACAATGCACCGATGCTTATTAAGCACTAAATTTTCTCTTCTTAAAATTTTTCAGACCTTTTACTTGATTAGGAAACCATTTAATGTTCCAGTAAGTAGATGATGCATATCATTATTGCACTTGGCAAGGCAAGGAAAGCTACTCAGTTATCTTGAAATCCTTGGATCACAGCACTCCAACATCCATTGCACTTTTCGGCATTTTGTCGATTAATCAGTTCTATCAAGGCTAAGCAAATAGTAACGAAATTTTTATACTTTAATGGACCAAGCATTAACAATTATTTAAATAATTAACAAACGCGAATCATTAATACAAAACACACATTCGCACACACACACATCGAGTTCAAGCTAGGCTCTCACACTGCACACACTCATATATCATGGCAATGAAAATGTAACGAAAAAAATGGAAAATCTTAAAAATCTTAAAAAAAAATTGAAAGGGAAGGAAAGAGAGAAAATATCTTAAATTAAATTTAATGGAATCGCTCTAAAAAGCAAGCAAAATTCATTCATAATCATAGCCCACACGCGTACACCAAACATCTCATCCACAATGGTAACAATAATTAGTAAATTAAGTGTATTTAATTAATTAATTAACAACTATTGCATATGTGAATGTCTGAATAATGAAATTAATAACATAACTAGTAAAATATCAGCAAACAGGTATTTATTTATAATATCTAGATTTCGATGCGAAAATGGCAACAGATTTTGATGAATTTTTATGAAAAACAATTTGCAAAGCTTGCTAGCAATAATTTATACTTATTTACTGATATTAGTATGGTATAATACGAATAACTAATGACAAAGATACTTAGTCGAAATGTATGATTATACGAATGAAATACTATATAACACGTGCTATATGTAAATGTCTAAAACGTCTGTCTTAAATATTGCACACAATTTAACAACAGCTAACTAATATATTTCTTGAATATATATGTATGATTTCAAAGCTCAAAACAATTCGATTTCCGCACTATTTTGGAGAATTCCTTAAACTATTAGTTAATTGTCTTAAGGGATATGTACAAAACTCTGTAACTGGTTTGTTTTCGTTAACTCTGATTCAGATTCAAAGTAAACTATGCGCTAACTTAACAAACAAAAAAGATAACTATGTCTAACTGTGCTATTAAATGTAAGCTTAAATGATATATAGAAGAATATCCATAATAGAGCTATTTAATGCGAATACGAGTATTTCTAAAATATTTCCTATACTTCTAACCAGCTCTAAAGATGATTTCTGTTTGGAATCTTTTTGTTTTCACGTTAATGTCTAAACTAATTGAATTTCATCCAACTCAACTTAAACTGAACTAAAACTGAAAATCTTTAATTATTTAACATTTCAGTTACTAAAAACGCGCTCGATTAATCTAATACTAAACAAATTATACAATTAACATTAATATATACCACTACGAGTATGCCATAAATTAAACCAATCTAAATATGTATCACCGGAAAACCCAAAAATACAAATATTTACTAATAAAACTAACTTTATGTAGTACACAATCATGTTCTCCTTTCTTGTTACTTTTAGTTGGTTACAGGGAGAATCAAATTATGCTTTAAACATTTTATTTTAATGATAAACTACACAGTCGGATAAACTACATTGCCGGATTAAATTCAATTTGTACAAATCTCGAACTCCATACGTTTAAATTGACTGGCTTGAAGGATACATTTAAATGCGGATGATTAAGTACGGAGAGAGTCTGAAAGAGAGAGAAATTGTGTTTACAGTTCATACTTAATCCAATTTGTAACTAGCTTACCCTTAATCGATGGCGATCCAGGAGAGTGTTGTGCACATGGAGAGTGAGTGGGTTCTCTGGAGATCGCTTACTGAGTACTCTATCTATGCAGGCGGCACTTAGTTCCAAGAACTGTTCATCCAACTTGCAGCTGGATAGGTTAAGTGTTGTTAGGGAACAAGATGCGTCCACTAAGTTCCATATCTGGGTGGCTGTGGGCAATGTACGCATTCTGTATAAGTGCAGCTCTTCCAGATTCTTTAGTTGGTCACATAGGAAGTGCAGCTGCTTGGTCTCGATGTCATCTTCCTGCAGCGTCAGTCGACGCAGATGGGTCATGCGGCGAATGGTGTCGCACGCAAAGGAACTGCTCCACAGGGTGTCATTGAAGAACAGGGATTGGACCCCGAGAGGTCGAAATTTTGCCACCGTTTGCAGCAGATACTCGTAGAAGTCACGTGTGTAGAATGCCAGGTTCCGAAACTTGGGCAACTCCAGCAAATTGAGTAGAAACTCGCCCAGCAAGTGATGATCGTCAATCACGAGCTCCTCCAGCGTTGAAATCCTCGAAGCAGGTTTAATGGCATCGCCGAGATTGGCACCATAACCAAAGGAGATAATCGAGAGTTTGCGCAGCGGCAACGAGTTGAAGATGCGCTCCAGCATCGACCCATCCAACGAATTGCAGCAGTACAGATGCAGCTCCTCCAAGTGCTTCCAACACCACAAATGTTGTCCAGTGGTGTCGCTCTGCAATTTCAACTTGGTCAGCTGTGGAAACAGCTGAGTCAGCAGCAGAGTCTTCTCATCTGGTTCTGTCTCGCTGAAATACATTTCACAGTCCAGGCTGAGCATTTTGGGGAATGTGTAAGGTGTCCAGGATGATAAAATTGTCACACTGCCTCTACTACAAGCCAAACTTTGTAGAGATCCGCTGGCACACTTCAGGAATTCGTGCATCTCATCTGGATTCCGCTTGAAATATTCCACAGCATCGCCATCTAAAGTGGCTTCCTTGAGTCGCTGCCAGTGATATTGGACATTTGCATGCAGACTCTGGGAGATGCGTCTTAACGCCAGCTGATCTTTCAAGTCAGTCACGTACTCCAGAATTTTTAGGCGGCAGTCGTCGTTGAGTTTTTCAAACATTGCAAATTTTTACAAATCAGTCGTGTCTAAAAGAAAACAATTGTTACGTGAAAGTATTAAGTAATATAAAGTATAACACGTAAGATATCCATAAAAAATAAATGTTTATATTTTGTTTTGAATGATATCAACAAGCAAGCCGGGTGCAGTGATGTCATTTCCGCTTTTTTCCCGTCAGATTTGGATTTTTTTGAAGTATGTTTGCGGGAAAAATTTGAAAACATCGGGCAGCGGGAATTCTAGATTTTTTAGCAAATTTAAACAGCTTTTTTTAATTTGTGCTTTTAATCAATTTTTCGAACTGTTTTTTTTAATTGAGTTTGACGGTTGAAATGTTAAAAATGTATTTCTATCGGCAAAGTATCGATATTTACTTTTATTAAATAGTTTCCCTCAAAAGGTCACACCTATTTTGGCGCGTCTTCCATCGCTAACATTGTGAAATTCGTTTGCAAAACAGAACAAAATATATTTTGATGCTAGTATTTTTTAAAATTTTTCAGTTTTCAAAAAAATTCAAAAAATACTATCAAAAATATTTTTATGCAGTTAGTTTTAGAATTGTTCCAAGAATTTTTTTGCATCAAAATAATTTTTGTGAAAAATTGAGGAAAAAAGTTGAAAAAGTAGGCTTTTGCAAAAATTCAAAATATTCCATGGGTACTCAATGAGTTATGGAAATTTTTGCATCATTCGAACGAAAATTAAATGACCTTTCCAAATATATATTATAAGCTATTATTTTCTTATTTAAAGTCAAAATATTACATTTTTAAGGGTGTGTAAAGTGTTTCTTGACAAACTGTATATTATGTAGTAAACTCTAATTTTCGATGAATGTTAACATTTGTAAATTTTAAGTGAATTTCTGTTCTTGTTATATATGAAAATAAGTCTTTATTAGTGAAAAGCAAACAACAAATTATTTTATAAAAAGCTGTTTTTTTCTTGACCTTTTTCCCTGGGATTCCGCTTTTTTTAGCTTTTTTTTTTCGTTGATCATTGCAGATTATCAGATGGGCATGGGCCTTCTTATTTAAGTCACGACACGGCCCAAGCTACGTGCATGGTAATTAATATTGTATAGCCCAAACACGGCCCAACAAGGTATTGGCGCGGCAAACAGGCAAGGTTTCTCGACAACGGCTACGGGTCACGGATACGGACAAAAACTTTGATTCATTATTTGTCACTTGCATCGGACGTCACTTTTTTTATTATGATGGCATCAATCGTGCTACTCGAAGTTGTTCAGGTGATTCGCGAATTGTGCGACACATCGAAATGAAATTGACGTGACAGCTCAAGCTGACAAGACATGTCTGATGGAACTACGCCTGACTTATCGATAGCTACCAATTATCGATTAATGTTCAACATCTGTTACCATGCCTACCGTGCCTCCCGTGCCTACCGTGCCTTCCGTGCCTACCGAGCCTACCGACTTTGGCACTGGTAAAACAAACGGCAAATTATTTAATAAGGGGCCGCAACACGGCCCAACACGGATTTTTTCCAAATGGGCACGGCACGGCACTTATATGGCACGGCCTATGCCCATCGTCTGATCCAGCTTTTTATGCTCAGAAAAAAATGACATCACTGCAGCAGAAGCGCAAAGTTGAGTAAAAGCATCCCGCCAATTTCGGCTGAAAGTCCGCTGACAAAACATCTGACTTTGCTAGCGCGGCAAATTTACAACGTTGCCACCTAAAATTTTTTTTTAATTGATTCGATATACCTAATGTATGCCCTTTCCATATATTAAGTCAAATTCAAGATATATTTGAAAAAAAATTTCGACTTTATGCCAAAAAAAAGGGATTCTGGCCCAATGTGCATTGTTCGAATTGAGCACAAACGAAATTTAAGTGTTACTTCGATTCCCTTTGCCTGAGTGTCAGCTAGCACCAGTTTTTTTTATGACTGCCTAAAAAAAGGGACCACTTTTTGCGAGCTCTGCTTCTACAATATAGAAAGGTCACAAAAACAAACATTTTTAAACATAAACGGACTACACGCCGGAAAAATTCTGAAATAGTGGCAACACTCTCTTGTTACTGACATAAACAGAAAACAAAAAACCAAAATTGTTATTGCAATAAAAATGCCGATGGCATTTGCACAATAACGACGGCAACAGCAACACAAAAAAGGCTATCAGCTTCACAGCTATTTTTTCACTTTTGAGACCTAAAATTCACAACTGGTTTTGGTTTCTCAAAAGTGACATTAGGCTGAGATCGCTGGTCAAGTCAGCAAACGGTACTGATGATAGAGATTGGCATCTCTTGAAACAGCTGTATACCGAGCCATGCTCCTTGCATTTTTGGCAAGTGTTTTGTGTGTTGTTGTTTGTTGGTGTCTTATAGACATTACTTGACCTCAAGTTAACTAAAACTTACTTCTATTTTTAATAATATTTATTTTATTATTAGTTTTTTTCATTAATTTTTTGTTGCAGCTGTTTTCCGTTGGCCTGCGTCTTCTTCTTCTTCTTTATTTTAAGCTGCTGCTTTTGTTGATGTTGTTGATTTCGTTGTTCCTGTTGTTCTTGTTGTTGAATTCGATGTTCCTGTTGTGGTTTATTTCGTTGTTCCTGTTGTTGTTGTTGTTGCTCTGGGTGATGGAGCTGTTGATCGCGAACCTGCATGTACTGCTGTCGCTGTTGATCGGCCATTTGTTGTTGTGTCCAGAAAGAATAGTGGTTGGCCCACACTGGCATCGGTGTCCACGGTTGTTGTTGTGGCTGCCATTGTTGTTGTGGCATCGGCCACTGTTGATTATTGTTGTTTAAGTTCATTTAACTTGACTCCGTTTTTCTTTTATCGTTTTGATTTAAGTTTATTGTTTTTTGATTAGCTGCGTCTTTTTCGCGGTTTGATTAAGTTTTATTTAGCGATGGGATTGGTATCGATATGGTGATATCGATATCAGATTCTTGCAGAGAAATAATAATGGTATTCCAGAAACAGTTTTGCATTTCGCTTAGTATTTTTATACAAATCTAAAACTGTTCCAGGAATACCATTAGCACTTGTGCAAGCGAAAAACGATACTAAAGCTATCAAATTTAATTTGCCATTTAAAATAATAGGGTTTGAATTGCATTATTATATAATATTTTGAACATTAAATATAATCAAATTATAATTATTAAGCAATCTCAATAACAATGTGTAAACAAAGTTTGTGATAGCCTAATAATTATAATTAAATAAAATGTCATATTCAAAATATATTAATGCAATTCAATTCAATTCCAATAAATGGTAAGATAATGTCATATAGATACATATCTCTTCACTATTATAATTTAGACGCGAAATAACTTTGTACAAACGTGCATAAAATATTTAAAAGCAAATTGAATCCAAATAATTATCATCAGTGGCCAATACCAATGCAGCCAAAAAAAATATAAAATCAATGAGAAATATAAACATAATAATAATAAATACAAAATAATTACAAAATAATATTATTTAAATAAATGAAAAATTAAATAATACTGAAAAAAAACTGAGTTTTTAGTTATTTCATACTAAAAGTAATATGTATACGATTGTTCCTATGGCAGCTATATGATATAGTTACCCGACTTTGACCAAATTTGGCCAGAGTGTTAAAGACAGCCCCAAACATACAATCTGTGAGAAAAAAGAAAAAAGTTTTTCATACTACGCAATTCTGTGACCTTTGACCTTGATTTTGACCCACTTACAGGTCGAATTTCGCAAAACCCCGTCTTATTGCACGATGAAATTATCTCACCTATGTTGTGTGAAAATTTCAGCTTTCTATCTTTTACCGTTTGGGCTGCACGTTGATTCTCAGTCAGTGAGTCAGTGAGTCAGGACAAAGAGTTTTATATATATAGATGGAGCAAAGTTAAAGAGAATTAACTAACCTTTAATTTAAGTGGACGCCAAATCGCCAAGTGGCCAAATCGAATAAGTAGAAATGGAAATATACTCAAAAGTAATGGAGTAACCTCGAAAATTTGAAAAAATTTGAATATTTCGAAAACGCTTCCATAAAAAAAATTTTAAATGCCATTTTCGTGTTTAGGAGGCCAAAGTCCATAAGAAAAAAATACTTTGATTCACTTTGCAAAAAAAAGTTTTAATTTTGTAAACTAGTGTTATTTGAGGGGCATTTTGCTTAGAGCCTTCCTTTTTTCCTCTCTTCATGACCAGTAGCAGCGTGCCCAGAAAGTAGCAGCCCTAGCTCGCCACACAGAGAGAGATTTTTGTTGCTGCTTCCAGATCGCGGGAGAACCGGAGAGAGAGGCAAGGCCGTGACGCCGGCGCAGCCGCAGCATGGATAGCGAGATGCGTTATTGCGAGGTGCGCTATCACGGCGCACCTGCTTTGGACATATCCATGGTCCCTAGCAGCCGTTCAGGTGTAGAGCCGCCACCGAACAGTCCCCGGCACTCAACGGATAGCCGGTCGACCGAGTCCAACACTGTCGACCCGGGTGTCATGCCGACCTGGAGCCAGGCAGACACGGCCGCCAGAGAAGCCGCGCAGGAGTTGGAGGCCGCCAGGGCAGACGTAGGCTGGGGGCAAGTCGACTAGGTAGCCGCCCCAGCATCGTGGCAACTCTATGGCCTGTACGAGTTAGTTCTGGTTTCTCTCCTGAACGCCGTCTTTAGAGTCCGAGGTCACGCCTGTGGCCGGAGCATCAGGGTCCGCATCCAAGCTAGCGGCAGGATGTTCCGCGTTCGGATCGGGCAAAATGGAGCAGTCACGGTCACCTACGTCCCCCCGGAGTAACCTTTTTGGCAGGCCCTTAGCCCGAAGTTGGGATCCCATTTTTTCTCCCGCATAATTTTTTTTTCTCTTCGAAACTACAGAGCTGTCTTAGCAGCAGAAAACAGCGCCAGCAGAGCTGCCGCAGCAACCGAGAAAAACAACGCAAGCAGAGAACACACAGAGACGACGCGCGCGACTTCATAACTACAAATTAGCTCTGCCGCTACGAGGGCGGGCAGCGCTACAAGCTGGCTCTGTCGCCACGAGCGCGGGCAGAATTCCAAGCGAGCGAATAATGCGCCTCGTGTGCAAGCAGCAGCCACAGGCTGGCTCTGGCGCCACAAGGGCGAGCAGAGGGCTAGGCAACATTTTTGTCGCGACACATACGCGAGCAGCGCTGCATCACGGTCTCTGCTGACGTCGACTGCGATCGCTACAGGCTTCATGGCTTGCGCCGAAGCAGCGAGGAGTTAGTCAGTTCCAGACCACCACCGCGAGCAGTCAAGTAAAAATTAAAGAAAATAAATGAACGCGAGCAAACGCAATTAAAGAAAATAAATCAACGCGAGCAAACGCAATTTAAGAAAATAAATCAACGCGTGCGAAACCTTCAGAAGCGAACGAGATCTCTGGCAAACACGTGCACAGATCATTCTCGAAAAGCAAAAAAACCCCGGCCACGCGCTAACATTTTCAATTAGTTAATGAATTAATTAGCCGCGACTGGTTGCTTTTGGGAAAATAAAATAACGCGAGCGAAACATTTGACATTCAACCACGTGCGCCTAGCATAAAGAAGTGCCTTTTATTCATCACCGCGGACCAACACACGTGCACCAATCAATATGGTCAGTGTCAGTTGGGTATATTTCCGACGCCGGGAACAATTGATAGCGATAGCAACGGAATTTGGCCTCGATTCTGAGGGAACCGTGGCGGACCTCCGTGCCCGTGTTGCTGAATTCGTCTCGATAAGCACCCATGCCGAGCACGTCAACCAGCGATTGGTGGAGCTGGAGCAGCAGTATCGTGAGGCATCAGGATCGGAACACAGCGACTCCAAGAGTCGATCCCGCAGCGTTTCTCCTGTCCCAAGGGATCAAGTGGTACCGCAAGTGATCGTGACTGCGCCGGGCAGTCGTCTCCTCCGAGGGAATCGCAACCATTCCCCTGCCACGCAGAACACGAGCCGCACAGATACACCATATCGCACGATAGCGGAGAAAGTGCATCGCTGGGGTATCCACTTCGATGGGCAGTCGGATCCGCTGAGTTTCATCGAACGTGTGGAGGAACGCGCCGCGGCTCACCTGATCGACCTGGCACACCTTTCACAAGCCATTCCAGAACTACTTACTGGGAATGCTAGTGACTGGTTCCGTGTCAGTCGGTTGCAGGGAGCATCATGGGCCACCTTCAAGAAGGATTTCCTAGATTTTTTCCTGCCCCCTCGATATTTTCAGCGCTTGGAGGACCAGATCCGAGCAAGGCAACAGAGGCTAGGAGAATCCTTCAAGACATACATCGTGGAGCTAAGGTTGCTCATGAAGCGAGCAAGCTACTCCGGAATGCAGAAACTGGATCGGGCCTATGAGAACTTGCAGCCCGAATACCAACTGTACATACGGCGGCATGAGGCACCCTCGCTCGCGCAACTCACGCAATTGGCCACCGATTTTGAATTTGTGCGCGATCGTGAGCGGCAAAGCAGTGGACCTACACAACTGGGCCTAGCCATAGCCCACGACCGGGAAGAGCCAGTCGTCGCGACCAGGCATCGGAATCCTTTCCGAGACAACCAGCCGAGTCATCAACCTCCAGGAGGAGAACCTCACGTCAGCAGGATGTTGCAGGAGTCCGGACCAGCAATCGACGTACAGCGAGCCTGTAGACGTTGTGGTGAAATCGGTCACCAGGCGCGGGACTGCCGCAACCGGCAGCTTTACTACTGCTGGCGCTGTGGCAAACGAGGAATCAAGACGACGGAGTGCTGCGGCTTGGCTTCGGGAAACGGACAGCGGCCTTACCTGCCCCAGGACCAGGTGAGGGCAGCCGCCAACCCGTCCCGGGAATAGATCCAATCATGCGAATGGAGAAGGCGCGCATCGTGGCTCAGGTCAAGATCGAGGGTCAGGTGAGGCAATCCACCATAGACACCGGAGCCACGAGAAGCTTCATAAGCGAAGCTGCAGCCAGCCAACTCGGCTCTAGACGGCTACGAGATATACGAGCCAAAGTCAGCATGGCAGATGGAAGCCGCGCCACCGTGTGCAAAGCCCTCATTGCAACGGTGCAGCTAGGCGAGACATGTGCTTGCATACCCTTTCTGGTGCTGTCAACCGTCGTGGACGACGTGATCTTGGGCATAGATTTCTTGTGTGCCATCCGCGCCTCACTGCATTGCGGGCTTGTGCAATTGCAGTTGACCCCATCGTGCTTGCAGACCCCCACAGGACGTCGTAATACCATCCGCGCCACCACGGCGAGCCAGGATCCTCTTCCCGGTTGGGAAACGACATTGGGCGGAACCATCGAGGCATACATCACGCACACTCAGACCGCAAGCGACGCGATACCCAAGACCACAGCACGCAACACAAGGAAGGAGCCCAAAGAGGGACAGGAGCGATGCCAGCAGTGTTCACGTCCTCTCCCCTTCGGGGGAACCACAGCCGGACCAGGCGACCTGTCCGCACCATCACAGCCGCATCACGAAGCACGAACCACAGCCGGGCCAGGCGACCTGTCCGCACCATCACAGACGCATCACGAAGACATCCCCTCCGGGGGAACCACAGCAGGGAAACGCTGCCCTGGCCTGGCGAGCCAAAAGCTAGTACACCAAGACCCAAAGGCGGGCACACCACGTAATGTTTATCAAGACCCCTCCGGGGGCAATCCCACACAAGTCCAGGAAGGCCCAAAGGCGGGTACCGCACGTAAAGTAAATCAAGACCCAAAGGCGGGCACAACACGTAATGTATACCAAGACCCTCCGGGGGCAGTCCCATGCAAGTCCAGAAGACCTGAAGGCGGGCAACCAAGCAGCAAAGATGACCACGACGGCTCCAGCCCACGAAGGCGAGCAGCATCATGAGACGAAGACGACTGAGGAGACCTGTTCCACCGGGCCAAGTTCTTGGGGACCACTTGAAGATGGCGAGCCATCTCAACGTCCCTACCCCTTTGGGGAAACCACGGCCGAAGTTTGCGCCATAGCAAGACCCCCGGAACCGGATTCTCACGTCAACGAGGCGGACGAAGATGAACCCAGCGAGGCAAAACCAGGTCAAGAAGAGGAACCCGATCTAGAGCCATGGGTGCGAGATTTCCTGGAACGAGAACTGTTTTTTTTTACGTAAATTCAAAAAATCGTAATCGTGAATTATGCAAGAAAGACATTTTATTCCAATAGCAAATATTCCAATGAACTAAGAAATTCAATTTTTTTTTTTAAGCATCCCTGGAATTTTTTCTACGGCCCTGAAAGTTAACCGTTTATTTTGTGCGCACGAGGTTGAGATTCCCACAACATATTGCTCATTTTTATTTCATTTTTTACATCCATAGAATTGGGCACATTTATAAAAATAACTATGGAAAACATAGCTCCAGGTTTGTTATGCATGTTAGTATATGTGTTTTATTCGTAGAAGTGTTTTTTTTATTGTTTAATGTGCTTTTGTGCAGTGTTGTTTTAGCTGACCATAACCTCACATAAATTGTCTTTCGTGGAGTAGAAGTAAGTTTATTGTCGTGTATTGTCGTAACTATAAATACAGTCTTGTGTGTCAATGTTTTTTATTTATGAACTCCAATAATCTTGTCCCCGAATTTCCCCGATTCCATTTAATCCCAAATTTTACTAGGCAACTTTGAGTTCGAGCATGCTGAATTGCTTGAAGTGTGGCTGCAAAGCCAGTACAAATCATCTTCAATTTTTTACTTATTTTAAAGAAATTTGATGGAGAGCTTTTGGAAACTAAGAAGACAGAAATAGAGAAAAAATGTCACAAATTTGCAGCCTACGCAAAAAAAATGCTATGCAAAATGCAACTATATGGTAGCAAGCCAGTTTGAAAACTGATCCAAAACACAAAAATTTGTTGTCTTCAAAGATGATAATTAAAGTCAGTAAAAGTGAACTGAAAGCCAAAAATTCAGGACGTCCACGTACTTCTTATTCTGATGGAAGTGAACGTGTTAAAAGAAAATGTGCGGCCGAGCTTTCTGAGAAGGAAAACCACAACACATCCTTACTTGTCCATGCTGCTTCAGTATCAGCAAAGAAATCCAAATGCAGCGATGTATCGTTCGTGCTAAAGGAAACATTAAATGGCAATGGAAGTATGTTAAAAAAAAAGTTTCTTGCTCAGGATCCTATTCCGTTGACACCTGATGAAGCTTTGGCATTTCTTCTGGAAAATGGTTTAACCAAAAACACTTATGTGAACATCCGGCTGCAGAATAAAAGTCATAATTGCGATATATATCCTAGCTAAAAGCATGTGATTGAGGCAAAAGAAAAGTGCAGACCTGACAATATTTCTATTTTTGAAACCGTTGCCGGTTCCTCTACAAGCTATTTTGGATCACACTGTCAGCGAAGTTACTCTACAAGATGAAGTTTTAGAAAGGTTTGCTAAAAGTAAAGAATTAAAGCTAATAGCCACATATGGGTTCTACGGCTCAACAGGGCAAAGTATTTATAAACAGAAATTTCAAAGTACTGAATCGGAAACCATAGACCATGGCCTCTTTGTCACATCAATAATTCCATTAAAGCTGGTTAACAATTTAAATAAAGTTCTTTGAAAAAATGGCAAGTCAGAGGGTCTCATGACAAGGATTTAATTCTCAGTCGTAAACAGGTTATTCAAAAAAGTTTTTGGTCGGAGCTGGGACTACTCGTTGACAAGCCAAAACAAAATGGAAGTGGAAATTCAAACGACGGTAATACAGCTAGAAGAGCATTTGCAGACACTAAAATACTGTCGTCAATTTTAAACTTAGATGTCGATCTTCTTCAAAGATTCCATACCATTTTGATAGTAATTTCCAGCGAGTTTGCGATCAACACAGAAAAATTTAAAGATTACTCCGAGAAAACAGCCCAAGTATACATGGAAAAGTATCCCTGGTACCCAATGACAGCCACAGTCCACAAAATATTAATTCATGGAGCTAAAATTATTGCCGCCTCCCCTCTTCCAGTTGGCTGCGTGGGTGAAAATGCATCTGAGGCTCGAAACAAAGTATACAAGCATGATAGAAAAACGCACGCGCGAAAAAATAGCAGACAAATTAACATGCAAGATGTTTTCCACAGATCTATGGACACTAGCGATCCATTAATCTCAAGCTTATGCCTGACCCAGCGAAAAAATAAAAATAAAAAGAAACATCTTTCGGATGATGCTCTAGCGCTCTTGGAAGTGCCAACTTCTACACCCAGTGAAGGCGAGCTCTTGAATGCTAGAAGCGATTCTGAATTAGATGACTCTGATATCGATGAGTCTGACTTGGACGATTGAACTGAATGATTGAAGTGAACTTTTGGATGAGCAATAAAAATCATAAAAAACACAAAAGAAAAAAAAACATAAAAAACACACAAAATAAAATATTTAAAAAAATTGCGTTTTTAATTTATTTAAATTTTTTAATTAGAATTGTGCTGATTATTTTCATACAAGTAAGTTTAACATTTTAGTTTAAAGATTAAAAAAAATTTTTGAATTAAAAAAGCTATGAAATCCAAAAATTAGCCTATTAAAATATAAGGAAAAGGGCGGTGCCACGCCTTTTTCCCCCGTCAAAAATTCAATTGGTTTTATTTAGTTGAATGCAAAAAACCAGACAAAAAAATATTGTGTAGTTCTCGAGTTATTAATTTATGTAAAAAAAAAGGGCTTTGGGACCATAGTGCACTGACTGGAGTCACGCACATCGCAGAGCACGTGATCACTATGAAGGATGATCGCCCGATCAAACAGCGATACTACCCGAAGAACCCAGCCATGCAGCCCATCATCGACGAGCAAGTCGACGAACTTTTGAAGAACATCCTGCATCGAGCTGTCCAAGGGCCCTCATAGCGCGCCCATCGTGCTCGTGGGGAAGAAGACTGGCGACGTCCGGATGTGCATCGATTACCGACAGCTGAACGCCAACTCTATCCCGGATGCGTATCCGCTGCCGAGGATCCACCACATCCTGGAGCGTCTGCGCAACGCGAAATACATCTCGACCCTGGATCTGAAAAGCGGCTACTGGCAAATTCCTATGGCACGCGGCAGCCGGGAATACACTGCATTCACCGTACCTGGACGCGGCCTTTTCCATTGGAAGGTGATGCCGTTCGGCCCACACTCAGCGCCTGCCACTTTTCAGAGAGCCCTGGACAGCGTCATCGGCCCCGACATGGAGCCATTCGCTTTCGCGTATCTCGATGACATCATCGTGAGCGGAGTATCACTGGAGGAGCACGTACGCAACCTAGGAGAGGTGCTCAGAAGGCTAAGGCAAGCCAACTTGCGGCTTAACCGGGCCAAATGCAAGTTCTTCCGACGCAGTCTAGTGTACCTTGGTCACGTCATCAGTGGAGAGGGAATCCACACGGACCCCGACAAGATCGCAGCAGTCCGAGAGCTACAACCACCAGCGACCTGCCGTGAGCTAAGACGCAGGCTGCATTCGAGGAGCTCAAAGCTTGGCTGACGGAAGCCCCAGTCCTCGCCTGTCCAGACTTTAGCGAGAAGTTTGTACTCCAAACCGACGCGAGCGACTGCGGGCTTGGAGCCGCACTGACCCAACAGCACCAGGGAGCCGAATGGGTGATCGCTTATGTCAGCCGCCGGCTGGTCAAGGCGGAGGAAAACTATTCGGCCACTGAGAAGGAGTGCTTGGCCATAGTCTGGGCCATCCGGAAACTGAGATGCTACCTGGAAGGCTACCAGTTCAACGTGGTCACCGACCACCCTGCACTCAAGTGGCTCAACAGTATCGACAACCCGACCGGACGGATAGCACGATGGGCCCTGGAGCTGCAACAATACCAGTTCGACATACACTATCGCCGAGGCAAGCAGAACGTCGTAGCCGACGCCTCGTCTCGCCAACCACTGGAAGTAGCCCTGCATGTGACACGAGAGGAAGAACCAAACTGCAAATGGATAACACGGCTCACCAAACGCCCAAACGCATATTGGAGGCTCCGGACCGGTTTCCGGATTTTACAATTGAAGGAAGCCAAGTATACCGTCATCTCGGCCACCGGCCAGAAAAGGGGGACTACGTTCCTTGGAAGCTGTGCGTCGGGTTCGACCACCGAGCCAGAGTGCTAGCCGAGTGCCACGACCATCCCACCGCTGGACACTTGGGTATCCGGAAGACAATCGCTCGGATCAGTCAACGCTACTTCTGGCCCGGTTTGTTCCGGGACGTGGCTCGCTACGTAAAGCAGTGCGAGAAGTGCCAAAAGTTCAAGGTGAGCCAACTCAAGCCTGCAGGCCGGATGCTGACACGCCAGGTGGAGGAGCCTTTCGGAACACTTTGCGCCGATTTCGTTGGTCCACTCCCACGTTCCACGCATGGGAATACCATGCTCCTGGTATTCTTCGACGCGTTCACCAAGTGGGTCGAGCTCATCCCCTTGCGGAAGGCGACGTCCGCTCACCTGGAGCGAGCCTTTCGGGAGAGCCATACTCAGCAGGTTTGGAGTTCCGCAGCGCTTCGTGTGCGACAATGGCACGCAGTTCACAAGTCGATCTTTTCGAGCTTTTTGCCAAACCGCCGGCATCGAATTGCTGCACACCGCGCGCACCCGTACTAGCCCGCAACAGAATCCAAGCCGATGATCGCGCAAAACATCTGTGGAGACCAGAAGACATGGGACGATCTCTTGCCAGAAATCATGCTGGCAATCAACACCAGCGTCTCGGACACGACCGGATTCAACCCAGCGTTCCTAGTCCAAGGGCGAGAGCCCCGACTTCCGGGAGCACTCTACGACGAAGTCACCCACGGCAACGGACGGGAACCAGAAGCTCCAGAAGACAAGGCCAGACGACTTCAGGAGATCTTCAGGATAGTGAAGGAAAACGCGCAACGAGCCAACATCGACCAAGCTCGACATTACAACTTGCGACGTCGCGAGTGGCGCCCCGAGTTGCACAGCCTCGTCCTGGTTAAACACCACGTGCTATCTAACGCCGCTGAGGGTTTCGCGGCCAAGTTAGCACCAAAATACGAGGACCCTTACTACGTCCGGAAATTTATTTCACCAAACGTAGTGCGCTTGCAGCAAGTGGGCACATCACGACGCCGGGTGGCCAACCTGGCTGACCTTAAAGCATACCACACTGAGCGCGAAAACGATGCCCAACCCGAGACGGGCCTCGTTCCCTTGTCACCTGAGATCACCTCGGGCCCAAGCTCGAACTGAAGGCGAGGGCATGGGGGTGGTCTACGGGGCGGATGCCGATTGGGGGTCCGATGAGGAGCTTCGTCCTTCGCATTTGCCGGACTCGTCGGCCATAGGTGCCATCTTCGCCGCCGAGGTAAATCGCCAGGGCGCGGAGAACGTAGAGCCGCCCATCCTCGACGACGACGAATACTTCGAAGTCTTGGCCGCAGTCGGAGACGTGGAGGTCGCGCAGGACCTGCCATGGGAGCAGCTCGATTGGAGCCCAATACCGGCCGGCTGGCGTCGTTGTTTGGCCTGGGAGCCCTTATCCCTTCCGTGGTGGTGGAGGCAGTGGAGGTCTCCCGCCCTAAGGCTATGCTGCAAGGGCAGAAAAAGTTCGTGGTGGAGGCAGACGGGCGGCGGTTCCAAGTCCGGATTGCGCGCACAGGTCAGGTGACCGTTTTCCTTCGTCCCCCGAAGTAAAGGGGGGGTGTGAGGCAGCATTTTGCTGCCCCACAATCAATTTTGGATATTTTTTATTTTTATTCCAATGAGCGAGCCATTGGATCGCGCTCGCTCATTTGGCCTTAAGTTATTCCTTTGAACGTCGCATGGAGCGAACACATTCAGTTCCCCACAAAGAACCGCGCATGGAATAAGTCGCGTTCTTTTTGTTCAGTTTTTAGTTCCCGTGAACCCCACACTGGAACGCGATCGTTCACCTAGTTCACGTGAACGAACACCAAAAACATGGTGGAATTTCCGCCACGCGAGCCGGCTTCACTTTTTCTGACGGGCTCGTAGAGTACAGATCGCAGCGAAAGAAATCTTAAGAATCGAAAGCAAAAACGAGAAATCCACCCACGCGGACGACGAGTGCAACAACCACGTTTTTTTGACAAGTTTCGGTGCCGGCACATCGTGTGCAAAACCACGCAGCACATTTGTGCAACAACAACAACAACAACAGTGCGGCTGCACCACATAAGTGCAACACAACATCGTGTGCAAAACCACGCGACACAATATCAGTGCAACAACAACAACAACAACAGTGCGGTAGCATCACATTTGTGCAACAACAACATTTGTGCAACAACAACGACAACAACAGTGCGGCGGCACAACATCGTGCAACAACAACATTTGTGCAACAACAACGACAACAATAGTGCGGCGGCACAACATCGTGCAACAACAACAACAACAGCAGTGCAACAACGCGATATAAGTCGTGCCACGATCGCGCGTGTGTGTGCCTACGTTTTGCCGACGGCAGAACGAAAGCAGGCTCCGCTACAGCCGACACGCAACCACAGTTGCCACCACACAGCGCAGCGTAGCGCCACCAGCCGCAGCACCTTTAGGTGTGTGTGTGAGTGTGCAGGCTCAGCTACAGCCGACACGCCCACCAACGAACACAACAACCACACAGCGCAGCGCAGCGCTACTAGCCGCAACACCTTTGGGTGTGTGTGAGTGCCAGCGTGCAGCCAGCCGCTAGGCAACAGCCCCGGCAAACCACTCAGTGAGGGAAATCCCTCCTGAGGCCCACGGCAAACAGCCGGCAGCGAGAAGACCACACGCGAAGTGTGAGTTGCAAGGAGCCACTTGCGGAAAACGCAGCAGGAGTAGCAAATCTCCACTACGCAAATCTACATGCAGCGGGTAAGCCGGTCAACAGTTTTTGTATCTTTCTCCTTTTCTTGGCTCCGCCTTTTGGAGCAGTAACCAGTTTCTTCTGACCGTGCGGCAAAATACTTTTTGTAAATCCAGAATGTAAACCCAATAAAGAAAAGGGTAAGTCTTTGTAACGATAGTGGCACGTGGTTTTTTTTATATTCATTCAATTTCCCTTTTAGTGAAATATTTCCTGACCATTCCTTTCAGCTAAATTTCAGGAGACGGGTGTATGGTCGAACCGACCGGCCGGACCTGGTGCTCCGGAGGTGATCCAGAAATAGAATTTCGGTCCGTTCCGTTTTCTGTTCCTGAATCCTCTCCGGGGACCAGGCCTGGAAACACCTGGATCCGGTTCGTGGATGGAATATTCGGTCTGTTCCGTTTTCTGTCCACGGATCGGACCAGGCGGCCGGGTCTGGACGACGTTGGGGGGCCTTCCGGGAATGGGATCTCGGTCAGTTCCGGTTCTCATTCCTGAGAGTGACCACCCAACGTCGCCGGAAGGGGACGATTCTGTGCCTGGCTCTTGAACCCGCGTCATGGTCGACGAGCCCTAGGAGGCGGACGCAGGATCACCGACCGGTCGGACCTGGTGCTGCGGGGGCGATCCGGGAATAGAATTTCGGTCCGTTCCGTTTTCTGTTCTTGGATCCCCTCCGGAGATCAGGCCCGGAAACACCTGGACCCGGTTCGTGGATGGAATTTCGGTCTGTTCCGTTTTCTGTCCACGGATCTGACCAGGCGGCCGGGTCTGGGCGACGTTGGGGCCTCCCTGGGATGAGATCTTGGTCAGTTCCGGCTCTCATTCCTGGGTGCACCACCCAGCGAAGCCGGACAGGGGCATCTTGTGCCCGACTCCGAACCGAGGGGCTCCGGAGGTACGATGAGGAGGACGCAACGGGTCTCGGGAGTCCCTTCATCGTCTTCCTGGGCCACTCTTGGGCTAGCGCAAGGGGCAATTTGAGCCGATTTTCGAGCGTGAACGTCAGCCTATTCTCTGACGCTCCCGCCGCTCTGTCCAGCAGTGCTGCCAATTTTTTATCAAAAAAAAGGTGTTTTTGACTGGAGAGAAGGAAAAAAAAAGCTGAAAATTTTCTAAGAAAAGCGCAAAAAAAAGCTGTTTTTTTATGGACTTAATTTATGTGTTTTATTTATCAGGCCCGGTTTTCACTTTTTATTTTATAACATTTAGTGAAATGCATTTATTCACTTTCCATTCGTGCTAAGTAGTTAAAAATGCTCTTTTTTCAATTGATCGGACTTAAACTCATCAGCTCCGTAGAACTTCGCCGAAATTATATTAGAGCAGGTTAAAGAAATTCACTTCCGAAAAATCTTACCGAAAGTGAAAGCCGGAACAGACCTGTATTAGATTTGTATCCGGTCTTCTAATTCTTCGCAATCTATTTTATTATTTTGTTGGAAGCCGCCCATCGCCCTTGTGTGTTTTTTAGTGGTTTCATTAGCACGCAAATCACTTAGCTTTGCAGCAAATGTGGTCTTGCAGTAGATGCATAGACCCTTTCTTCGTCCGTGTCATCCCTGCGTAGCCATGCCTTAAATTCTTCGCTCTCAAGCCAAACATCCCGGCACTTTTGCTTATATTCTCTTGGCATAGCAAAATATGTGTAAATCACTACTTACGCTCATTTTTTATAGTAAAGTTTGCCTTAAAGTGGTGGTAGTGGTATTAGCAAATAATGATAAAACATAGGATTAAGCTGCCACTCTTACACACATTTGGTATATTTCTACCAAAACTGGTATATAATTAAATTATTAATTATCACTTAAATTATGTTTAGCGAGTTGGTATACTTTTTTTTTAACAGATTTTTCAAAAATGTTTTTTTTTTTTGGTACCAAATTTGTTTTCTTGCAAGTGACAACCGTACTGCTACATATTTTTATGAGATTGGTGGCAACTTGAAAAAAAAGCGGAAAAAAGCCAAATGCATTTTTAAAAAAGCCAGAATTCCCGCTTCCCGCAATTCCCAAATTTTTCCCGCAATTGGTCTTCAAAAACAGCCAGATTTGACGGGAAAAAAGCTAAGTTGGCAGCACTGCTGTCCAGTCGTCCCAGATGATTTACAAATTTTCTGTAAAAGACCCTGGCCGGACTGACGCAGACCCGGCTGGAAAAGCTTCGACTATTGACATTTCTATTTATTTAAAGATAGGGCTGGAAGGGGATTTGAGGTTGGTGAAGGAGTTGGGGATGTAGTTGGGGATGTAGTTGGGGATGTGGTTGGGGATGTGGTTGGGGTTGCGGTTGGGATAGAGGCTGAGGTTGGGAAGGATTCACCTTTTTCTATTTTATTTAATTGTTTATTTATGTAAAAAATATTTTGTTGCATGTTGCAAATATTTTGTTGCATTTGTTTTATATTTGAGTTCATTATATTCATTGTTTTAATTATCATATTTAATTTTTTTTGTTGCAGCTGAAGGGGCTGCTCTTTATTTGCTTTTAATTGCTTATTGTTATTTGGCTGTTGTTGTTGTTGTTGTTGCGTTTGCTCCTTTGGCTGAGCTTGTGGATGCTGCTGTTGTTGTTGTAATAGTTGTAGTTCTTGTTGTTGGTTATGGTGCTGTGGCTGTTTTTGTTGTTGTTGTAGAAGTTGTTGTGGTTGTTCTTGATGAAATTGATGTTGCATATATTGTTGCCGTTGGTGTTGTTGTTGAGGGTGCTGTTGTCGAGCTCCATATGGAGCCCCCCAAACCGGCATTCACGGTTGCGGTTGTTGATCTTGTTGCATTGACCACTGTGAAAAATGGTTCTCACTCATCGTGTGTCGCCTGTGTACGGTGCGCGGTTAAATGAGATTAGCGATGGGATGGTTTACGATATGTTGATATCGATATTATATTCATGCAGAGAAATTAAGCTTATGCAAACGAAAACGATACTTTAGCTATTACATTCATCTTGTCATTTCAAATAATAGGAATTGAATTGCATTATTATACTTGAATATTAAATATAATCAAATTATAATTATTAAGCAATCTCAAATATAATGTATAAACAAAGTTTGGATGCTGCCAGATCTGCAATAGATCTAGCAGCACCTTAACATTTGTGAAAGCCTAATAAATGTAACAATGGGTATTGTTGCAACTAGCTGGCAACGCCTAACAACGAGTAGCAGCAGTAGAACTAGGTGGCAAGCCGATCGAGAGGAGGTATCGATAATGAGGAATCGATACAAGAAGACAATCAGAGAGAAGCCGTGAAGTTGAAAAGTTGTAAGAAGTCGTCGTCGTGAAAGAAATAAGTTTGGCAGATTATAAAGTCCCAAGTACAAGTTGAAAGTACGTTGCGGAGGTTAATCGTCAAGTTGCTGTCTTCGAGTTGCTGTTTCCTCATCGTTGGTTGATCATCGGTTGCTGTTCGCCGAGTTTGGTTGCTGCTGTCTCAAGTTGTTCCTTATTAACACGCCATTGGATTCACCTTAACCTACACATTCACACTCATATTATACTTTGTAATAATAATCATATTGGATACAATAAAACATCCTACATTTGGGGGCTCAACCGTCCGAATCGCATTTGGAGTCAGCTAAGAAGTCAATTCGCCGAATTGCGAAATTACGCAGAAAATTTCGTCAACTGAAAGCGAATACGAAAGCATGGGCGAAGAAGAGGAGAAAAAGAGACATGGCGCAGTGTTACGCTCACACACACGAGGTGGCGAAAGGAACGAACAAGGAATAGACAGAATGCAAGTTAGAAGCTGAAGGTGCAACTAGCATGCAGGAAGAAAATAACAGAAGTTTGCAACAAATAATTCAGTTGCTTACGCTGAAAATTCAAGCGGATGAAATTTCGCAGAGAGAGCCAAGAATTGCCGCAGACAAATTTCATAAGATTGTGCCGGACTATGATGGCGACAATATGCCAATAGAACAGTGGTTCACCAATTTCGAGCAGAATGCCGACGCATATGAACTCAACGAAAAGCAGAGATATGTGCAAGCACGTGGAAAGATGACGAAATTGGCAAAACTGTTCTTAGAATCGGTGGTTGTGAATAACTACAATGATCTGAAAAGCGTACTAATAGCTGAATTCAAGCGTACGCTAAGAAGCGCTGACATACACAAAAAACTAAGCGAGAGAAAGATGAAAAAAGAAGAGAAGTTTCTCGAATATGTGTTAAATATGAAGAAAATAGCTGCGCAAGGATTATTGGATGATCAGGATGAATCAGTACTTGGCTATATCGTAGATGGTCTGGATATAAAAACGGAGTACAAATTTGGATTGTACGGATGCAAGACATACCAAGAGCTGAAGGAGAAGTTTGACACCTATGAGCGCAAGTGTAGCAGCGAGAGACAAAACAAGCCTTACAGTGGTGGCAAGAAAAACATGTCCGCTGAAATAAGTACACGTTGTTTCAATTGTGGCTCTGTTGACCATGTGAGAAAGAACTACAAAGCTGAAACGAAATGTTTTAAATGTGAAGGCGTGGGACACATTTCCAAAAATTGTCCAGAAACAACAAAGAGTGTCTCCGTAGTAAAGGAGGACAAACGCATCAAAGTCGTTGTGCTAAATGGCGTCGAAGTAGCATGCTTAGTCGACACCGGCTCGGATGTGACTGTCATTCGTCAATGTGTATACGAGAAGATGGCTAATGTTACTCTGGAGAAGTGTCATTCGGTTTTGCGAGGCCTGGGAAACAGCAAGACTCAACCGTTGGGAATGTTCGTTGGCGTCGTACACGTAGATGGTGTTAAAACCGATCACAAATTTTTGGTGGTGCCCAACCACAACATTGCGAACGACGGCATGCTAGGATTCGATTTTGCATCGAAGTTCTGTGTGACGCTGCATGAAGGAGAGTTCACATTTTCGGAGGCGTTAGCGCGGCCAAACAGCGCTAAACCAAACGAGCTAAGTATTTATAATATTGTTGAAGTCGGAAATAATATAAATACTCCCCCGCAGCTTGTGCCATTGATCGAGTCGGTCATTTCTGGTAACGAGATAGCTGCATCACCGATTGAATGTCCTGTTCAGATGACAGATGTCCAAAATAAGCCGTTCCGTCTTCAGCCAAGCCGTTATACACATGTGCAAGGTGCTGTCGTGAAACAGCACGTTGATGAGAGGCTACACTACGAGCTGTATCAGGAGCTCAAAGGGATGCGCCAAGAAAATCGCTCGTTTGAGGAACAGTACAGAGAGTCTGAGTTGCGAGCAGAGAAGCGTTTGGCGGAGGAACAGAAGAGTCATCGGGAGATTTTAGAGTACATGAAACGGGAAGCGTCTCTGCAAAATGAGAACTATCAGATGAAGATTAAAGCCACGGAAGTTGAGGCGAATGCACTACGCGATGAGGTGCAAAGATTGCGTGTATTATGCGACAAGAAGGCCAAAGATTTGAATCGCGCCGAGGAGCAGCTGATGATGGCACGCGATCAGACGGCTGCACTGCAGCAGGAATACTATGAGCAAATGAAAACGTTACGACGTCACGGTCAGGAGAAGAGATCCCGCGAGGAGAATGGGGCACGTGCCAGGCCCACCACATCGGTAGAGAAGCATGATCCGGAGAAGAAGATACGTGATGAAGATTTCTATATCCCATAAAAAAAACCTCTTTACGAGGTAAAAGTCTAGTGACGAAAACATTTTCATGCCCCAAAATTTCTGATATCCAATTTTGTGACGAATAATATTAAGTTTTACACATAAATTATTTTAAACAAAATTTTGGCACTCGGCACATTGCGCTAAAATGTATCAATTCTTCATACCAAATAAAATTCATTCACTGTTTTGCGCAGTGCCGAATGCAAAAATTTTGTTTAAAATAATTTATATGTAAAACTTAATATTATTCGTCACAAAATTGGATATCAGAAATTTTGGGGCATGAAAATGTTTTCGTCACTAGACTTTTACCTCGTAAAGAGGTTTTTTTTATGGGATATCAGAAATTTTTGAATAAGACATCAGAAATTTTGAAATTGCAATATTTTGTGACAGTATAGCTTTGTCAACTTTGATTATTGTTTGTACAAGCTATAACAAATTGTCTGGCAACACTGGTCCCTTTTACAAACAAACATGCCCAGCGCAAAAGCAATCAGCACTCTTAAACTCTGGGTGCTAGGACACTTTGCTGCTGCTGTCCTATTCCCATTCTAAGTAAAATGTATATATTCAGCTAACAGGTAATTTCCGCATTACGCTGCAAGCAGTGTGAAAGAGCCCTTCAAAATACCTTTTCAACGATATATAGATCGCATCTGTAGCTTCTATCGTTTGGATGCTATGGGGAATTCAATTTTAGCGGTTTTTAGCGATTTCCCGCTAAACTAGCGATTTTTCGCAAAAGTCGTAGAGCAAACGTTTCCAGATTTTTGAACAGGAACAAGTCCTCATTCAAACATTAAAGCTATATCAACGATTTGATCCAAACAAACAAACTGGCTGCTATGACACTTTGTTGCTGCTGCCCTATTCCAATTCAAAGTAAAACGTATATATTCAGTTAATAGGTTATATCTTCCAAACCTATCAATAAAATTTTTTGTGTCATATATCAAAAAACGCGAAATTTTACAAACTAAAACATATTGAAATTTAAAAAAAATCGTTAGCGGCGTTTTCTCAAAAACCGCCAAAATGTGGGGGAAAATACCTTATGTCACCTGTAGCAATTTACCTGTGTACTTTAGAAAAAAAGTTAAAAGGTATGCATAACAGCCCTTCAAAATACCTTTTCAACGATATATAGATCGCATCTGTAGCTTTCATCGTTTGACTGCTATAAGGGTTTTAATTTTAGCGGTTTTTAGCGATTTCCCGCTAAACTAGCTTTTTTTCGAAAAAGTCGTAGAACAAACGTTTCTAGATTTTTGATCGGGAACAAGTCCTCATTCAAACTTTTAAGCTAAATCAACGCTTTGATACAAACAAACAAACAAACAAACAAACAGACTGACTTTTCATCTCATTTTCGGAAAGCCCCTAAAAATTTCAAAATTAATTATTTTTTGAACCGGTTGTCCGATTTTGATGATCGAGGTGTCATTCGACGCGTATTTTTGATGAAAATTGTAAAAAATTCAACGAAAATTCAAAAAGGCTCCAACGGCCCCATTAGCTCCAATAATTTAAATTTTTCCCCTCCCACTTATACCTGTTTATCTCACGAACCAGGTGAGATTCCAAAAGTCTTAGTATGCACATTTGTAAGTTAAGTTGATACCTTTCGATCGGTATATAACTCGACCTGATCGGACAGTCATAGCAAATCTTCCATTCTTCCTGTGTATATATGCTAGTCGCCTTCGCACCCTTCGTGCTGCTTTCGTCACTAGTATATCCCAGTTGACGGTGGAGAGTGACAAGCGAATGGCCGAAACGGAGAAGCTGAAAAAAACATTGATCGGGAAAAAGAAACTGCGCGAGAAGGCACAACATGAACGTAATAAGTTGGAGAAGCGTCTTGAGCATCTGCAGGATGAGATGCGCATAGCAAGCGATGCACTGCAACGCCCGGAGGAGGCAAAGAAGAATATACTACTGCCTCAAAAGAAATACAAGGAGAAGTACGACAAGAACCGAAAATGCGTAAGAGTGAAACGCAACGATGTCAAGAAAACCGCTCAGGTGGAAGGTCCAGCTGTAACTTCAACAAGTACCGACAACATTAAATTGTGGAAATACGTTGACCAAAACGAAGAGCTGTTGTCGTCTGGGTCAGACGACAGTGATCAGGATGACCGAATGTAACAATGGGTATTGTTGCAACTAGCTGGCAACGCCAAACAACGAGTAGCAGCAGTAGAACTAGGTGGCAAGCCGATCGAGAGGAGGTATCGATAATGAGGAATCGATACAAGAAGACAATCAGAGAGAAGCCGTGAAGTTGAAAAGTTGTAAGAAGTCGTCGTCGTGAAAGAAACAAGTTTGGCAGATTATAAAGTCCCAAGTACAAGTTGAAAGTACGTTGCGGAGGTTAATCGTCAAGTTGCTGTATTCGAGTTGCTGTTTCCTCATCGTTGGTTGATCATCGGTTGCTGTTCGCCGAGTTTGGTTGCTGATGTCTCAAGTTGTTCCTTATTAACACGCCATTGGATTCACCTTAACCTACACATTCACACTCATATTATACTTTGTAATAATAATCATATTGGATACAATAAAACATCCTACATAAATATAATTTTATTTAATATTCAAAATATAGTAATGCGATTCAATTCCTATTAATTTTAAATGGTAAGATTAATGTGATTGCTTAAATATCGTTTTTTGTTTGCATAGGTCTAAATTGACTGTAAGAAAATAATATCGATATCATCATATACTCGGTACAAATCCGATCGCAATAGCAGCGGCAAAAACGAACATACATATGTATGTACATTAGGGTGTCCCTTATTTGGTCAAAGTCAATATATTTAAACGCATACGGGCTAGTTCTGTTCATTAGGTCCTAAAGCACTCAGAAATAAATTTTTACCTCAATCGGAGTATGATAACCCGTGCCGACTTGGATCGGAAAATTTAAAGATTATATGGGACAAAAAAAAAATTTTTTTTATTTTTTTAATTTTTTATTTTATTTGTTTATCAGGTCCTAAAGAACTCAAAACAAAGCTTTCACCTTAATCGGAGTACGATAACCCATTCAAATTTGCATCGAAACATGAAAAATCATCGAAAAATGTATAATCAGTGTTAAAATACAGTTTTT